>JAJOOS010009709.1:0-22912 GCA_029582725.1 Solanum chiquidenum | reverse complement strand
GATGAATTTGATATTTTGTGGGTTTATGCCATGAGAGGTGGAATTGAGGAATTCTAATTGATATTCTAAAATCAATGTCATGTGTAGTAATTGTTCAAGGTTAGGAATACATAGAAGTGAATTGAATTAGATTATAGTTCATTTGATGGATCATGACTTGTGAAGATGAAATTGAACCTTTATGATCAAATATGACTTGAATCACCTATCAATGAAGGATGTGATTAGAATACCTTGAAATCTAGGTATAAAGATGATAGTAAGAAGTAAAGCTTGAGAATATGGCTTGTAGTTATCAATATTATGGATTTGGCGGTAAAACAAATATTATATGATCTTACTGTGTATTGTTTCTCTTTTACACACTTAGGCATAAATATGCTAGGAGATCCAAGGTTCTCTCACATAGAATGATTCTAGGTTGGCTTAATAACCTAAAGTTAATCAAAGCATGTTAGACTAGAATAGCTTGAAGTTGTGATGTATGATTCCTTCATGTGTAGCTTGACTTGGTAAGACAAGACCAAGATTAGATAGTGTAGGATTTAGGATTTACACTTCCCTAAGGGTAGCTTGACTTTGCATTATAAGATGCATGTCAAAGGTAGCATGAGTGAGGAGTAGTCATGGTAGCCTAGGATTGAGGATCTATACTCTCCTATGGGTAGCTTGAACTAGTATTATTAGGATGACTTCATGATATCATGACTTGGTTTGGCCAAGACCATTTCATGGTAGCTTTAGGATTGAGGACTTATACTCCCCTAAGGGTAGCTTAGGATTGAGGATCCATACTCTCCTAAAGGTAGTTTGACTTTGCATTGTAAGATGCATTTCAAAGGTAGCTTAAGTTAGGGTTAGTAAAGATATATTAGGATTGAGGACTTACACTCTACTAAGGGTAGCTTAGGATTGAGAATCATACTCTCCTAAAGGTAGCTTGAATTAGCATCATAGTGTGCTTGTAAGGGTAGCATGCCTTAGTTGGTCTAACACTATTTCATGGTAGCTAGGATGGAACACTTGTACCCTTCCTAGAGTATCTTGGACTTGCATGTTAGTGTGCCTTCAAGGGTAGTTAGTTTAGCATTATATAGTCATGTTAGCAATATAATAGCATGGTCTAGCTTATTATGTGGTTATTCCTAGGTAGCCTTGAATTGAGAAATAGAATTCATTCATGTGTTATGACTTGCTTTGTACTAAATAGAGAAGTACCTTAAATGAATAATGGAAAATAGTAAAGAGGGAGTAGTCCCCAACTAGAGAGTATGTAGGATAGCCTAAAGTGGTACTTAGCGTGGATAGTAGTATGGAACACTATTCATACATTGCACAAGTATGACTTGAAGTTAGTTTTGAAGTGTTCTCTTATATAGTATATACTTAGCTTGGGTTGTTGCTATAGTTGCCTTCGAAGATATGATTGAATTAAGATGGTAGTTCCTTGTCTATATGAAGTAGGTCAAGAATGACACCACTGAATAGTAAGCATGAATATAGTGACTTCAACGATATGATTAGTGTGTGTGGTAGTATGAGATGCCACCCATTCATTGCACAAGTTTGCCTTAATGTCACTTAGAAGTATATTGCTCTTATGACATCAAAACCTAAGTCTTGACTATGAATGTGGACTATTCCCAAGAATGACCAAAAAGGGGTACTTAGCTTGGATGGTATTATGGGATGCTATCCTTACCTTGCACAAGTATGCTTTAAGGTGGCTTGTGAAGTAGTTCTCTCGTAATATGAAAGACTAAAGATTGAAGTATGTAAATATGAAGGTCTAAGTAATGACTATGCCATGAACATGATGTATCTCCTATGCTCATTAACTATGTCTTATGTTGACTTATGATTATATGATGCCTATGTTGGAGATTATGCTATGATTATGTTATTATACCTTATGCTTATGTCTTATGTTGACTAACCCCTTTTGAGATGCTCTTATGATGTTATGCTAGCTATCATACTTGGTACATTTTGTACTTACACATACTTTGCCTACATTCTAATCAAATGTAGGGTTTTAAAGATTGAGTTCCTTTGGAGTCTAGGTTTCTATGGATCAAGAAGAGTTTGAAGATTTGGTTAGTCCTTATAGCTTCAAGGACAAACCCATTATTTCCTTATGTCATTTCTTTATATTTTAGACTTTTATATGGGCTGCGTCCCAAGAGTTTTATTCGAGAGTTTTAATAGATGCTTTGATACAAAAGTGTAGTAAATACTTCCGCTTGCATTTTTATAAAGACTTTGATTGTATGGATAGCTTTTTTAAATTTTCCGTACTTTTCTATTACCTTATGTTATGATATGCTAAGGGATTGTATGAGACTCCTTCGGGGTCAAGTACGCCATGTTACGTCTAGGGTGTACCCCTGGGTCGGGACAATCATGGTAATAAGAGCACAAGGTTTTAGAATGGTTCTAGGATTGTCTAAAACCACGTCTAGTAGAGTCTTGTTCATAAATGTGAAGCGCGCCATATTTATGAATATGAGGCTATTGGATTCTTAGGAAATCTCACTTTTTCAATCTCTAAGTCGTGCCATAGAGTTTAACTCTATAAGGTCTCTCTCCTATTCCTTATCCGATGGTCTTTAGTATATGACTACTCAAAGTGCTTAGCTACAAAGAGTGAGGGAGAAAGGTTGGTTGTGATGCCAATTATGGCTATGTGACTTGATAGATTTGAGATGACAGATTGTGATATTGTCATTCGTATGAATGAGTTACATTATGGTTATGTTTAGTTGATGGTTGAACCTGACTTAGTTATGATGAGTTTTGAGGTATGTTGATAGATTTGATGAATGGGGTGTTAAAGTAATGCCTAGATGGGTTGAGTGAATAGGCTCCTCTAAGGAGGGTAGAAGTGAAATTCACCATAATTTAAAATCACGTTAGGTGAAGGATGTAAAAGCTTAGTGATGACTTGTTCCGACCTTGGAGTTGAAAGAAATCAAGCTTAGAAGAGTCCGTATATGCTTACTCCCAAGGGGGAGATGATGTTCTTAGATAGCAAGGTCGTTGAGTGTTCTTGATGTTTATGATTTTGGTTAACTAGAAATTCTCACCTTGGGAGGTGTAGTGAGTATGAGAAGTATAGTCCCATTTTGGTAGGCTCATATGAGATCTTGAGTAGTGTTAGTAGGGTTGCTTAATGAGAACCTCTCTAATTTAGAAGTACCGGTAGAGATCTTAGACTGGAAAGTTGAGAAATAGTAGAACAAGGAAGTTGTTCCATGAAGTGGTATGGAGTATCTTTTAGTAAGGGTTTAGTTGAGGGTGTTACTTGGGAGGCCTAGGGCTAATGAGAAGTCCCGATATACTCATTTTCCCCCCTTGTATTCCTCCTTTAGCACTTAAGAACATGAGATGATGAGTTCTTCTTTATTTGCTTTTATGTGAAGTCATGTGTGATTTGTATGTTTCCATGATTCCCTTATATGGTGAATGTTCATAAAGCTTGTGATTTAAAATAAAATGAGTTTGCATTGTTTTGCCTCATGTTGTAGTGCATTTGAGTCAAATTGCATATAGACTTCATGAGATGAGTTAATGAGCATACCTTAGTTTGGAGTTGAAAGATTTCTCCTTGAATAAATGCTTTTTAAGAGTAATTTGCATTTACGCTCCATGAGTGTGTGTTGAGCATGCTTTAGCTAGGAGATGTTAGTTCCTCCTTGAAAGTGAGTAGATATAGAGTTTCATGCATTTTGGGTTGGTAGATGTAGTTCCTACTCACTTGTGTTGCATTGAATGTGTTTGGTTTTGAATTAAAGTTTTCATCCTTGTTTGTGTTCATGTAGATGTAGTGCATGCATGATGGGCTTCTAGTTTAGAGTTTTGACTTTAAGAAGTGTTTAGAATCGTCATTCGAGGACGAATGATCCCAAGGGGGAGATATTGTAATACCCCGAAACTAGTAAGTTGAACTAGAGAGTTCTAGAGCATTTCGAAAGAGTTTAAGAGTGTGGTATGTGGATTAAAAATCACAAAAATGATTCCCTTACTTAGAATGGAGGTTTTAGGGGCTAAACGTCGAGGTACGACCCCCCAAGGAACAACCAAAGGGGTCCTTGAGGAGGACCCCAAAGCAGCCCCCAAAACTGCCAAATTTCAGCAACTCACATTAGTCATCTACTGGCCTTGAGTGGACCCCCACGCCATGGGTTGGGGTCGTAGGTCAAGGCCTTATTTGGCCTGCAAGTGTGGGCTTCTGACCAGCACCTACGGAGGTGCAGCACGCTGCGTGACCCCACCCACGGTCCGTGGGTGGTGGAGTCGTTGTTCATGGCAGTTTCTAAGTTTAAGATTTTTAGTTAGGAGTTTGGGGGTTAATAGGTAATTAGTTAGGGGTTAGGGAGGTCAGTTAGTTAGTTATTAAACCACCTATATAATCCTAATAGACCCCTAAACTGACTCATTTAGTTCATTAATCTAAGACCCAAAACTTCCTCTCAAATATTTCTCTCTCTAAAACTCCATTGAAGAAGAAGAAGAAGAAAGTCAAGTCTAGGGTTCAAGGAACAGCCTTTTCACTTCAAATTCGTGGTGAATCTTCCTAAGGTGTTTTAGATTAATAATCTATGGGTTCTTCCACCCATAGATCCCCCTAGGTTTTCCCCCAATTGGGAAGTAAAAAACCCAATTCTAGCTAGGGTTTTCTTCTACATTGTGGATAGGGTTTAGGTGTGATTCCAATCTAGAGGATAATACCTAATTATGATTGTATTAGCATTGAATTATGATATTATGATGAATTCATGTAATTTCTATGGTTAACCCTAGTCTATTTGATGAATTTGATATTTTGTGGGTTTATTCCATGAGAGGTGGAATTAAGGAATTCTAATTGATATTCTAAAATCAATGTCATGTGTAGTAATTGTTCAAGGTTAGGAACACATAGAAGTGAATTGAATTAGAATATAGTTCATTTGATGGATCATGACTTGTGAAGATGAAATTGAACCTTTATGATCAAATATGACTAGAATCACCTATCAATGAAGGATGTGATTAGAATACCTTGAAATTTAGGTATAAAGATGATAGTAAGAAGTAAAGCTTGAGAATATGGCTTGTAGTTATCAATATTATGGCTTTGGGGGTAAAACAAATATTATATGATCTTACTGTGTATTGTTTCTCTTTTACACACTTAGGCATAAATATGCTAGGAGATCCAAGGTTCTCTCACATAGAATGATTCTAGGTTGGCTTAATAACCTAAAGTTAATCAAAGCATGTTAGACTAGAATAGCTTGAAGTTGTGATGTATGATTCCTTCATGTGTAGCTTGACTTGGTAAGACAAGACCAAGATTAGATAGTGTAGGATTTAGGATTTACACTTCCCTAAGGGTAGCTTGACTTTGCATTATAAGACGCATGTCAAAGGTAGCATGAGTGAGGAGTAGTCATGGTAGCCTAGGATTGAGGATCTATACTCTCCTATGGGTAGCTTGAACTAGTATTATTAGGATTCCTTCATGATATCATGACTTGGTTTGGCCAAGACCATTTCATGGTAGTTTTAGGATTGATGACTTATACTCTCCTAAGGGTAGATTAGGATTGAGGATCCATACTCTCCTAAGGGTAGCTTGACTTTGCATTGTAAGATGCATTTCAAAGGTAGCTTAAGTTAGGGTTTGTCAAGATAGCTTAGGATTGAGGACTTACACTCTACTAAGGGTAGCTTAGGATTGAGAATCATATTCTCCTAAAGGTAGATTTCATTAGCATCATAGTGTGCTTGTATGGGTAGCATGTCTTAGTTGGTCTAAGGCTATTTCATGGTAGCTAGGATGGAACACTTGTACCCTTTCTAGAGTAGCTTGGGCTTGCATGTTAGTGTGCCTTCACAGGTAGTTAGTTTAGCATTATATAGTCATGTTAGCAATATAATAGCATCGTCTAACTTATTATGGGGTTATTCCTTGGTAGCCTGGAATTGAGAAATAGAATTCATCCATGTGTTATGACTTGCCTTGTACTAAATAGAGAAGTACCTTAAATGACTAATGGAAAATAGTAAAGAGGGAGTAGTCCTCAACTAGAGAGTATGTATGCTATCCTAAAGTGGTACTTAGTGTTGATAGTAGTATGAGATGCTATTCATACATTGCACAAGTAAGACTTGAAGCTAGTTATGAAGTTTTCTCTTATATAGTATAGACTTAGCTTGGGTTGTTGTTATATTTGCCTTCCTAGATATGATTGACTTAAGATGGTAGTTCCTTGTTTATATGAAGTATGTCAAGAATGACATCTATAAATAGTAAACATGAATAGAGTGGCTTCGAAGATATGCTTAGTGTGTGTGGTAGTATGGGATGCCATCCATGCATTGCACAAGTGTTCCTTGAGGTTACTTAGGAATATAGTGCTCTTATGACATCAAAACCTAAGTCTTGACTATGAATGTGGACTATGCCCAAGAATGGCCAAAAATGGGTACTTAGCTTGAATGGTAAAATGAGATGCTATCCTTGCCTTGCACAAGTATGCTTTAAGGTGGCTTGTGAAATAGTTCTCTTGTAATATGAAGGACTAAGGATTGAAGTATATAAATATGAAGTTCTAAGTAAAGACTATGCCATGATCATGATGTATCTACTATGCTCATTAACTATGTCTTATGTTGACTTATGATTATATGATGTCTACGTTAGAGATTATGCAATGATTATGTTATTATGTCTTATGCTTATGTAATATGTTGACTAACCCCTTTTGAGATGCTCTTATGATGTTATGCTAGCTATCATACTTGGTACATTTTGTACTAACACATACTTGCCTACATTCTAATCAAATGTAGGGTTTTGGAGATTGAGTTCCTTTGGAGGCTAGGTTTCTATGGATCAAGAAGAGTTTGAAGATTTGGTTAGTCCTTATAGCTTCAAGGACAAACCCATTATTTCCTTATGTCATTTCTTTATATTTTAGACTTTTATATGGGCTGCGTCCCAAGAGTTTTATTCGAGAGTTTTAATAAATGGTTTGAGACAAAAGTGTAGTACAGACTTCCACTTGCATTTTTATAAAGACTTCAATTGTATGGATAACGTTTTTAAATTTTCCATACTTTTCTATTATCTTATGTTATGATATGCTAAGGGATTGTATGAGACCCCTTCGGAGTCAAGTACGCTATGTTACGTCTAGGGTATACCCTTGGATCGTGACTGGCACTCGAGAACCATTGCTGGCACCAAGTGAACCCTTGGCATGGCTAGACTCTCAGCGGAAGACTTTGAGCATTAATAAAAGAATTAAAATGCAATTTGAACACGATTGTCTCAAACTAAACTTAGAATGCTTTAGAAATAAATATTCAACTTACCCAAAGTGGCAACTCAAGTCTTAACATAAATAACTGAAAATAGAAAGACTAATTAGCAAATAACTGACTGTCTATGAAGCCTCTAAACTATGAGGGATGTCGGGACAAGACCCTCGATTATCCTAAAAATTGAAAATGCTAAAAACAATGTAAAAAGAGGATCCTCTGGAAAGCATGAAGGCTCACTAACTGACTCTAAGTGCTCGACTGGATCAACGAGGTGCTGGATGCCGATCCTGATTACCTGTATTTGCATCATAAAACGAAGCAGGCCAAATGACATCAGTACATTGAATGTACAAGCATGCAGGGGGAAAACTAAAGATAAGCTTGAACTGAATTCTGAAAGGAACACTTACCTCAGCTTTAGACAAAGGTAACAACTCAATGTATTAAAAGAAATACAATAACAACTCAATATATATATAAATAAAAAAAAATATACTTCTGTGGGAGTTTCTCTAACCGACAACCATCACTATGAGCTCTGTGATGATACAACGTCTCGCCAACACTGCCAGAACTGTCCTATTAACTTGCCGGGATATAGAACGCCTCAACTAAGTGGATCCACTAGTCTATGCTAAAAAGCATTAAGGAATAATCTAAAAAGTATGACCCTTTCTACCCACGATGGCTACATGGTTTATGAAAACTTAAGTTATTATGAACTCATCCCCATATCGGTGCTCAATACTACTCCCAAAATATGCTCAAATCATATGTTTAAAAACATAACTCTTTCTGTGGTTTGAGATTATTACTCAAAAACTAGCTTAAAATCTCTCTTGGAAATCGTTGTTTCCTCTCTTGTTTAAATGTGAAAACATTTTAACTTTCGGAAATACTTAGTTCCCGTATAATCTTTTGAAGAAATGAACTTTACTGTTACTCTTACACAACTCAATGCTTAAGTCTTTAAAACATGTTTGGAATGATTGTAAAAGACTTTTGGAAAACTCTAAGAACTCTCTAGACTTGGTTCTTAACTTTTCTTGAGTTTGAATTTTTGGATTCAAGGTTATGATTTGTGTTTACGGATAATTTCTAGATGTTTAGAAGTCATTTAGAGTAGTTAGAATAGATAGGAAGTGTTAGTATACTTTAGAAGGACTCAGGCGGGCTGGTGCGCCATCTCAGCCTTTCTGGCGCAAATGGGACACGCCGCGCCAGGCCCTCCCCAAGTGATTTCCTGACGAATTTTCTGACCTTAATTCGATTTAATTCGATTCTTTTTCTCAAGTTCTATTTAGGTTCATATACCCAATACATGTACACAAAAATCTAACTCAAAGCAACTCTAAAAATTGTCACAATTATCTCAAGAACTCATCAATCTTAGCCCAATTCAAGAACGAAACCATATTCAAGAACACACATCAAAAACATCAAACTTCCAACATTTTTAGGATGAATTCACGTTGAAATAAATATGTTTGGCGCGTGGGTGAACAAACCCAACGCTATTTGAACCCACATACCTCGTAGGATTGAATCCTTGGAGAAATCCAAAATCAAAATCGTAAGAACTTGACGAATCTTAAACTTTTCTTCTCCTCTCTCCTCCTTGAGTTCTTTCTCCAAAAACCCTAGAGTGATTTAGTGATGCGTAAACTGAACTAACTCAGTTTAGACCCCAAATAAACTTGTAATAACTAAATAAATTAATTTTGTGTGGAAAAGACCATAATACCCTGTTAAAATCCGGTTAACTTTCCTTATCTAGACAGTCCAACTTTAAATAGGCATAATTCCCTAATACGAACTCGAAAACAAGCAAACTCGGTGGAGTTGGAAAGATAATTCAAATATATTTCATATGGTATGTTGTAGCCTACCTAACTCATCCTGTGCTAGGAGTTATGGTCGTTTTAAATTCAAGAAAAACTCATACTTAACATAACTTGCCAAATTTCAGATTTCTCATTCTTTTAAAAAATTATTCTTTCTAATTCTAGCTCTTTCAAATAGCAGGGTATTACAATATTTACCCTTGGGAACATTCATCCGCGAATGAGATTTCTCTTAGTAGGCTAAGGGTGTAACATCTAGCATCCAACTCAAACACCCAACAAGCAAAATATAAATACAACTAGCCAACTTAAAACAAATGCCAATAAAAGGATTAGTACCTTAATTTGGAACTTCTCCAAACTCAAAGAGATGTGGGTATCTCTTCTTCATGTCCTCCTCAGCTTCCCAAGTAGCTTCCTCAATGAACTGATTTCTCCATAGAACTTTGATTGATGCTACTTCCTTGGTCCTCAACTTGCGAATTTGGCGATCTAGAATTTGAACAGGAATATCCTCATAAGATAAGTTGTCCTTAATACCAATGTCTTCATTAGGTATAATAAGTGAAGGACCGCTCATACACTTCTTCAACATCGAAATGTGAAATACCGGATGAACCGCTGCTAACTCTTGGGGTAGCTCTAACTCATAAGCTACGTTGCCAATCCTCTTGGTTATCTTGTAAGAACCAATATATCGGGGACTAAGCTTCCCCTTCTTAACAAACCTTATAACACCCTTCATGGGTGAACCTTCAAGTACACCCAATCATCTACTTCAAACTCTAGGTCCCTTCTCCTAACATCAAACTTTGCGCTGTTTTCAACCTCTCTTGAATAGTCTTAACTTTTTCCGTAGCTTCATGAACTAAGTCTAGTCCTATCAACCCAGCTTCACCAACTTCAAACCATCTAATAGGAAATCTGTATCTTCTCTAATAAAGAGCTTCATAATAAGGAGCCATCTGGATGCTAGAGTGGTAAATATTATTTTAAGCAAACTCTATGAGAAGTAGGTGATCATCCCAATTTCCCTTGAAATCAATCGCACAAGCCCTCAACATATCTTCTAAAGTCTGAATAGTGCGCTCTGCTCGACCATCAGTTTGAGGATGAAAAGCAGTACTCAAGTTCACATTTGAACCCAAACCTTTCTGGAATGACTTCTACAATTGTACAATAAATTGTGCACCTTTGTCTGAAATAATGGAGATCGAAACTCCATGAAGTCTGACTACCTATTGAATATATAACTTAGCATAATCTTCTGTTGAATGGCTAGTCTTTACCGGCAAAAAGTGGGACGATTTAGTCATTCGATCTACAATTACCCAAATGAAATCGTGTTGCCTGCGAGACTGCAACAAATTTGTAATAAAGTCCATATTAATCATCTCCCACTTCCATTCTAGAATCTCTATGTTCTGAGCCATACCACCGGGCCTTTGGTGCTCTACTTTAACTTGTTGACAATTTGGGCACTTAGCAACAAACTCTGCGATACCTTTCTTCATACTATTCCAATATACTTCTCTCAAGTAATGATACATCTTTGTGGAACCCAGATGGATAGAATACGTGAAGCTATGAGCTTCCTCCATGATCTTCTCTTGGAGTTCATCCACTTTTGGTACACACAACCTACCTTGATACCTCAATACATGCACCATCTCTCCCTTGTTCAAAAGCCATTACTTTTTGCTTATGAATATTTGCCTTCAACTCAAGCAAAATAGGATATTTGTCTTGTTTCTCTTTCACTTCTGACACTAATGATGATTCAACCCCATTCATATTACCACTACTCCTCCTTCGATGGAATCCATCAATCTAACTCCTAATCGTGCAAGTGTGTGCACATCTTTCACTAACTCTTTCTTGTCTTCCTCAAAATAGGCAGTACTACGCATAGACAATCTACTCAAAGCATCAACAACAACATTAGCCTTACTTGGGTGATAGAGAATATTCATATCATAATCTTTGAGTAACTCCAACCACCTCCTCTATCTGAGATTAAGTTCTTTCTGACTAAACACATACTGAAGGCTCTTGTGATCGGTGAACACATCCACATGAACACCAAAAAGATAGTGACACCATATTTTCAAAGAAAATACTACGACAGCCAACTCTAGATCATGGGTTGGGTAGTTCCTCTCGTGAACCTTAAACTTTCTGGAGGCATAAGCTATAACTTGCCATTTTGCATTAAAACACAACCCAAACCAATTCTGGATGCATCACAATATACTACAAAACCTCGTGTCCCCTCTGGTAAGGTCAATACTGGGGCAATAGTCAACCGTTTTTTCAATTTCTAAAAACTTTTCTCACAAGCTTCAGACCATTGAAACTTAACTGTTTTCTGAGTCAACTTAGTCAAAGGAGATGAAATAGATGAAAATCCCCCGATTAAACTTCTATAATGGCCAGCCAACCCCAAGAAACTCCTAATATTAGTTGGAGATGTGGGTCTAGGCCAATTCTGCACTGCCTCTATTTTCTGAGTATCAACCCGAATTCCATCACCGAAAACAATGTGACCTAAGTATGCCACAGAATCAAGCCACAATTACTTTGCATTCAACTATCTATCCTTTAGAGTTTGGAGAACTACTCTGAGATGACTATCATGATCTTCCTCATTCCTCGAATAGATTAGAATGTCATCAATGAATACATTAACAAACATATCTAAATAAGGCTTAAATACTCTGTTCATAAGGTCCATGAATGTTGTAGGAACATTGTTCAAACCAAAGGACATAACTAGGAACTCATAATGACTATAGTAGGTCCTGAATGATGTCTTAGGGATATAACTTTCTCTTACTCTCAATTGATGATTGCCAGATCTGAGGTCTATTTTTTTTTAAAAAAGTGGCACCCTGAAGCTGATCGAAAATATCATCAATTCTCAGAAGAGGATACTTATTCTTGATAGTAACCTTGTTCAATTGACAGTAATATATGCACATTCTAAGAGAACCATCTTTCTTTCTCACAAATAAGACCGGTGCACCCCAAGGTGATACACTTGATCGAATAAAACTCTTCTCAAGGAGATCTCTCAACTGCTCTTTTAACTCTTTCAACTCTGCTGGTGCCATTCTATATTGCGGAATAGAGATAGGATGAGTATCGGGAAAAATATCTATACTGAAGTCTATTTCTCTCTCAGGAGGGACTCCAGGAAGATCTGGAAACTCATTAACAACTGAAACTGACTGAATAGGTGGTGTCTCAACATTAGAGTCATTAACGCGGACTAAGTTATAGACACAACCCTTGAAAACTAACTTTCTCGCCTTAAGGTACGAAATAAAATGACCCTTAGGCACTGTTGAACTACTCCTCCACTAAAAAAATGGCTCATTAGGAAACAGAAACTTAACAACTCGAGTTCTATAATTTATTGAGGCATAACAGGCGTGAAGCCATCCCATACCTAGAATGACATCAAAAGCTACCATATCTAACTCAACTAAGTCAGCCATGGTGCTCTTATGATTTACAACAATGGTACAATCACGGTAGACTCTTTCAGCTAGAATAGACTCACCAACAGGTGTAGAAACACTGAATGGATCAAGAAGTTGCTTAGGAAGAATATCAAAATTCATCACAATATAAGGAGTCACAAAAGATAGACTCTCTCCTGGATCTAGCAAAGCCTACACATCAAAAGTAAAGATTTTGATCATACCAGTGACAACATCTGGCAAATTCTCTTGTTCTTGGCAACTAGTGATAGCATAAAGACGGTTTATCTCTCTGTTGGTCCCTGAAGTAGCTCTCCTAGGTGCAACTTTGTTTGGTGGAGCAACTGAAGAAGATTGAGCTCTATTGCCCTGATTCCCATTACCTTTCCGGTTCTTAGGGCACTCTTTCATGAAGTGACCTTCTTGACCACACCTGAAACAACCAGTGGAGTCATCGCGACACTTACCTGGGTGGTTCCTACAATACTTAGCACATGCAGGTGCCCAGTTACCTCCTTGTACCTCTGTTCCTTGATGCAGGTGCACTAGCGGATGATGGAGCAGATCCCTTATGTTTCTGTTGGAAAGAAGACAGGTTTGCATTACTCTTTTGCTGCCCGAATTTGTTCATTGTCTTAGTTTTCTTGCTCCTAAACTCCTCTCTGTCCCTTAGCTTATGTTCCTTGACCTTCTGCACATGGATCATAAACCTTGCTATATCCATGTCCCCTATCAACATAACTGCCTTGCCCTCTTTGGTTGACAGACGAGACAACCCCGCAACAAAAAATCTCATCCTGCTTCTCATGTCAGCAACAATCTCTGGAGCATAGCGAGAAAGTTGGGTGAACTTCAGACTGTACTTATGAACACTCATAGATTCCTACTTAAGGGTGAGGAATTCTCATAACTTGGCTTCTCTTAGTTCACGGGGAAAGAAACGCCCCATAAAAGCACTCTCGAACACAACCTAGCTCAAAATCGGTGCATCCTCAGCTCTACCCGTCTTCCACTAGTCAATCCAAGTCCTATCAACGCTCTTCAGTGGATAGGCAGCTAGTTCCACTCTCTCAACATCGACAACGTGCATAACCTTAAACATTTTCTGCAGTTCCTCTACAAAGTTCTCTGAATCCTCAGTGACACTTGAACTAGTGAATCTTGGAGGATTCATCCTTAAGAACTCATGGATCCTTGAAGTATCATCCATTTCCTATCGATTCTCACTCTGTCCAACTTGATTGGTCACAACTTGACTCAACATTCGGATAACTTCCCAGAACTCAGCATTGGTGACCTCTCCTTAGGGTTGCACTTTTGGTGCATTAGGTACCCCTTGACCCTGTGGTTCTGTCACACCCCAAGTCTACACCCCGGACGTGGCTAGCACTCGAAAACCATTGTTGGCCCCAAGCGAACCCTTGGCCTGGCTAAATACTCAGTGAAAGACTTTAAGCATTAATACAAGGATTCAAATGCACTTAACTTTTTAAAAGATAAATTAGAATGTTTTAAAGATAAAACATTCAACTTAGCCAAAATAACAACTCAAGTCTTATAACACTAGAAATAACAATGTAAAGACAACTAAACTACTGACTGTCTATGTTCATGGGTTCATGGGGAATTTTACAATAAAAATCACCATTAAAAATCAAATCATCCATGATATAGGACAATTAATACAATGAAATCATTTTTAGGAAGAACCCATGGCTAGATTGAAAACCCTAGTTTTATGAATTTGAAATTAAAGAGTTGAAGGGCTTCATGGAGAAAAGTGTTCCATGAATCAAGTCTCTCATACCTTGATTGATCCCTAGCTTGACCTTGTTGATGTTCTTCAATTAACACTATGAACCATTATGTGAAAGGTTTACTCACTGGTGATGTTGATTCTAAGGTTGAAAGTGCATTCTCATTCTATTGAATCTATGAGCTATTTTATGAGTTGTATTGAATGAAGGGCAAAGTATTCCTTCACACATGTAAATGTAATTCAAGACTAATTATGTATAATTGGGAAATAATGTTTAGCACCGAGTGGATATGGCCAATGAGGTAGATGCCCTTCTGTCAATATAATAGGTCGGGTCATCTAAACTATTCTCATGAGATGGAAACTCCTCCGCCAATACAATAGGTCGGGTTTCTAGAATCAATCTCCGTATCCCGTAACTATGTGCTCACATAGGTCTTTAGCTAGTGGATCCACCTAAAATATATGCATTTAGTTCTACCTTAGGCAAGTAGGATACCTTCTTTCGGTGTGGGGTTACAGAACACCGGATTCCATGTCGCTCACATGGTCTATGTCGGTTATGGCTATTCTGTGTTGCTTATGCTTTGGTAAGTTTACAAGCTCGTCAAAAGCTTGATGAAAAATCTGAAAAATGCATTTTTGTTGGCTATTGTACTCACTCCAAAGCATATAGATTGTATAACCCTTTTAATGGCAAGATCTCAGTTAGAAGAGATGTAATATTTGATGAAAATGCAAGTTGGGATTGGAGTGAAAAACTGGTGTGACAAGAGACTCATATGCCTCTTGGAATCACTGAAGATGAAGGAAAATAGTCAACCCCTTCAAGTACTTTCAGGTTCTTCTGTGGTGTCACAAAGCTCTCCAATTGCAGCAACTCATGAAGAGTCTTCAGATGAGATTATTCCATTAAGAAGATCAACAAGGCTTAAAAATCCAAATCCCAAGTATGCTAATAACCTTTAAACGTCTTGTCAGTTTGCTCTTATTGTTTCAGATCCCATGAATTATGAAGATCTTCTGGAAAAGAAGAATGGAAGAAAGCAATGGTGGAAGAAATAAAATCCATCGAAAAGAATGGAACATGGGAAATAATGGAGTTACCAAACGGAAAAAATGCAATTGGATTGAAGTGGCTATTCAAAACAAAGTTTGCAGTTGATGGTAGCCTACAAAAGCACAAAGCTCGTCTTGTGGAAAAAGGGTATGCACAACAATATGGTGTTAATTTTGAAGAAACATTTTCTCCAGTAGCTCAATTTGAGACAATGAGATTGGTTCTAGCATTAGTTGCACAGTTGCAATGGGTAGTTTATCAATTTGATGTCAAGTCGGCATTCCTCAATGGAGACTTACAAGAAGAAGTCTATGTCACACAACCTGAAGGTTTCACAAAGGAAGGGGATGAAACAAAGGTGTACAAGCTGAAAAAGACGTTGTATGGCTTGAAGCAAGCCCCTCGAGCGTGGTATAGCAAGATTGATAGATACTTCCACAAAAATGGATACATAAGAAGTGAGAATGAACCCACCTTATATGTGAAGAAGGAAGGTAATGATTTCATTATTGTATGCCTTTATATTGATGATATAATTTACACTAGTTCTTCACGTTCTCTTCTGAAAGAGTTTAAGTCTCAAATGATGAATGAGTTTGAGATGTCAGATATGGGTTTATTACATTACTTTCTTGGCCTTCAAGTCCACCAAACTGAAGGGAGAATATTTCTTTCACAAAGAAAATATGTTAGAGACCTACTCAATAAATTTGGCATGCTTAATTGCAAGCCTGCGGCTACTCCAATGAATATCAGTGAGAAATTGCAGTAGGTAAATGAAGAAGAATTGACATATGCAAATAGGTTTAGAAGCTTCATTGGAGGTCTAATATATTTGACGCATACTTGACCCAATATTGCATATCATGTTGGTGTTATTTCTAGGTTTATGCAACAACCTTCAAAGGTACACTATGGGGCAGCAAAGAGAGTCTTACGGTACATTGCTGGAACTTTGGACTTTGGTATTTGGTACTCCAAAACTGATAATTTCAGATTGTGCGGGTACACAGATAGTGATTGGTTAAGTTCATTCGACGATAGACGGGAGTGTTTCGGCGAATGTTTTCACTCTAGGTTCTGGTGTGATGACTAATGACTTGGAGTTCAAAGAAGCAAGCTACGACATCATTGTCAACTTCAGAATCTGAGTACATTACAACAACTTCAGCAGCTTGTCAAGCCGTTTGGCTAAGGAGAGTGTTAGCTGATCTTCAACAGGAGCAGAGAGGAGTAACAGAGATATTTTGCAACAATAAAGCAATTATCTCCATGATAAAGAACCCAACATTCCATAGTAGGACAAAGCATATTGATATTCGTTATCATTTTATCTGTGATTTGGTAGCAAAGGAGGATATATTATTGGAATATTACAGCACACAAGAACAGTTGGCTGATGTATTGACAAAGGCTTTATCGAAGGAGAAATTCTGCTATTTCAGAGGATTGTTTGGTGTCTGTAGTTTTGAATCAAGAGGGAATGTTAAAGAGTGATTCAAAATGATTGACTGAATTGGGACATGGTAGTTTGGTAGAACTAGTCTTTGGGTCTTTGTTAAGTAGTTTCCTATATTTACTCAAGTTTTATTAGTGTTGTTGATTAAGTGTCATGGTAGGTTACATGACATATATTTTAGGATTAGTTGTTTATCTCTTAGCCTATATATCATGTGGGCATATTTTGTTATTTTTGTACTTCCAATTAATCTAAAATTAAACGCAATTGGACAAATAGTTCTTGATGGCATCAAAAGCAGTTTGACATTCTCCGGTCCACTTGGTCGAGGTATCCTTTTTCAACAACTTGAAGATTGGCTCACACACCACGGTGGACTGAGCTATAAATCGACTGATGTAGTTCAACCTTCCCAGAAAACTCATCACCTCTTTCTTGGTCCTCAGAGGAGGTAATTCTTGGATCGCCTTGATCTTGGAAGGGTCGAGCTCAATGCCCCTCATGCTGACTATAAATCCCAACAGCTTGCCAACTGGCACTCCAAAAGCGCACTTGGCGGGATTTAACTTCAAATTGTATCGGCGTAGACGATCAAAAAAAATTCTCAAGTGAGTCAAGTGATCCGAACTCTCGCGGGACTTGATTATGACATCATCTACATACACCTCGATCTCTTTATGAATCATATCATGAAAGATGGTTGTCATAGCTCTCATATAAGTAGCACCGGCATTTTTTAGACCAAACGGCATCACCCGATAATGATATACACCCGAAGGCATAATGAAAGCTGTCTTTTCTGCATCTTCTTCATCCATCAGGATCTGATGATAACCTGCATAACAATCCACAAATGACTGCATCTCATGCTTAGCACAATTATCAATGAGAATGTAAATGTTCGGCAATGGAAAATTATCTTTCGGACTAGCTTTGTTGAGATCTCTGTAATCAACACAAATTCTAATTTTTTTGTCTTTCTTGGCAACCGGAACAACTTTGGCTAACCAAGTCGGATATTGCGTCACCTCCACTAATTGAGACTCGATCTGTTTGGTAATCTGCTCTTTGATCTTCAAACTCATCTCAGGCTTGAACTTTCGAGTCTTTTGTTTTACTGGACTGAAATCTGCATTAATCGGCAACTTGTGGGATACTATATTCATACTCAATCCTGGCATATCTCTGTAAGACCAGGCAAATACATCAATGTACTCTCTGAGCAAACGAACCAGGTCTCTTCTTTGAGCTTCAGTCAGATGGACACTGATTCTTACTTCTTTAACACATTCTTCATCTCCGAGATTCACAGTTTCGGTTTCCTCTAAATTTGGCTTGTGTTGATTCTCAAATTGTCGAAACTCTTCGGCAACATGTTCGGGTACCTAATTTTCTTCTTCATGTTCGTCGCACTCATCATCACCTGCCTCATTTTGTTCACTCGGTTCATGACATGACATGACATTGGCAGGTTTTAAATTAATATTACTGAAATTATAAACAAACAAAGTTAGGAAAGTAAAGTATAAACATATAAGTAAGTAAATTTTTAGATAAAAGAGGCTTTCATTAAAATTGAAAAACCAGAACAGACTTTGGCCGCGGCTAAGGGCCGTTTTGACTTTTTTAAACATCACAAGGGAATTTAAAACTTCAAATGAATAAACTGCATAAAGGGTGGGTCTCGAGCCTCTTCCGGACTACCACTGATTTTAAAAAAAAAAATAGACGAAAACACACGTTCTTTCTACCCAGATGAGTGGGAAATTAGGAGTGGTGTGGAAGTCCAATTTTGCAATTGCTCCTCAGGTTCTGCATCACGGATGCCTAATGTCCCAACTTCTCCTTCGATGACCGCATCAATCTCCTCAAAAAGGCCCAAGATTCCTTCCCCCAAACCGTTGTCGATGGCATATTCCCGCACTGGGAATGACTGGTACAGATGAGGAATTGGCCTGGCCAATGCTTGATCAACACTCTTGTTCTTCATCTTTGCTTCGTCATCTGTCGGGACATATCCCAAACCAAACTTTGCTCCTTTGGCGAGAATTTGGATAGGCTCGACAATTCCTTGACAAAGCTTTCCTAACCCGAAACCTGGTTCGAACCCGCTCTGGAGCATGACAGTAGCAATCATCTTGTACACGACAGGCATAGGAGGCTGTGGAGCCAAGTCATCACCGGTGATATTTACCAGCTCCACCGTATAGAAATCACAACCTCGAGAGACATGATCAACGATCGGTGCATACCCATTGGAATGGCTCCCTTCACCATAAATGACCAATTCTTGGTCCTTCCAAACAAATTTCATTAGTTGGTGAAGGGTAGACGGCACAGCCCCAGCCATGTGGATAAACGGTCTTCCCAGAAGCAGATTATAACTTGTGTTGATATCCAACACCTGGAACTCCACGTTAAAATCTTCAGGACCCACCTGAATATCCAAGTTTACCGCACCCAATGTGTCTCTTTGCACTCCATCAAAGGCCCTCACCTTGACTTGATTCTGGTGAAGCTTTCCTAAGTTGGATTTCAGCTGCCTGAGAGTCGAAAGTGGGCAGATGTTGAGACCAGACCCATCGTCGACCAACACGCGATTTATCATTTTATATCCGCATTTAATGGTGACATGCAGAGCCTTGTTGTGTATCTTGCCTTCAAAAGGCAACTCTTCGTCACAAAAGTTAATTCGATGTCCCCGAATGACTTGGTTTATCATGGCCGCTAGATTGTCGTTGTTAGTACCGACAGGCACATACGTGTCATCCAAAGCCCTCATCAGAGCTTGCCTATGCATTTGCAAACTCATCAAAAAGGCCCATACAGAGATCTGAGCCGGTGCCTTATCTAGATGCTTCACAATCGAGTAATCTTTCGGATGCATCTTCCTCCAGAACTCTTCTGCTTCGGCTTCACTGATTGGCCTTTTGGACTGATCTTTCTTCTGCGCTCCCTGGGCTAACTCTTCTGGCGTGTAGCACCGGCCGGATCGGGTCATACCCTGGGTAACAGCTGTCTCAATCACGAACCTTGGTCGAGTAAGAGTTTCTTGTGGCATCAAGGCAACAACCTTCTGGGTTGTCAGAATTACAAACTCTTTCTTCTCTTTAATGCTTAAGGAGGCCACAACCCTTTCCAATTCATCAGGAACGACTGAAACTATCGCCTTTGTTATGCACCAATCGTCATCTGTCTCTATCATATTAATAGTGACGCCTCCATGATTTGGCAAAGGATTACTATTGACGTTGGGCGCAACCATTTGAAGAGAGACCACGTTCTGATCGATCAAGTCCTGAATCTTATGCTTTAAGTTGATACAGTCCTCGGTATCATGTCCAACACTGTTGGAGTGATACGCGCACCTCTGATCAGGCCTGTAAAACTTTGAACTGGTGTCAACCGGCTTGGGACCTACTGGATGAATAAATCCTGCAGCGGCCAATCGCTCAAAAAGTTGAGTTCGACTCTCAATGAGGCGAGTGAAGTTACGGGCTGGTTTTTTCTCAAATCTCGGATGGGGGTCGTAGTTGCCTTGTTGGGGAGGAGGCATCTGACGATAATTTATGGTGTTTGGGCGAGGATTTTGGTATCTGGGATAGGAATTCATTGGGTAGTTTTGTTGTGGAGCTTGGTGAGTGGAAGGATTATTTGGTATTGTGGAGCTGGGGTTTGGTATATTGGATGAGGAGTTTGGTAATTTGTTTGAATGTTGGCACAATTGGGAGCAATGTTTCGGTAGTGGTGAGACGGAGTCTGGTAAATCGGAGGGGGAGTTTGGTAGATAAGAGGGGGAGTATTTTGATAACTGGGAGGAGGGGTGTTTTGGTAACTGGGGGGAGGAGCTTGATAATCAGCTTGCGCATAACAAGCGAGGTATGATTTATGTGAAGGTCGAGAACGACCTTGGTACGATGAGGATTTCCTTGGGGTTTTCATCCCCTCACAAGAAATAGAGGACACATCCTCTCTTTTCTTCTTCAACAACCCCGAAGATCCGGGTGATGCAGCAACACGGGCAATCTTCTCGGTTCTCAATCCATCTTCGATAGTCTCACCCACCTAGACTATCTCATCAAATTTTGCTCCAACGAGCAACATGATTCTGTCATAATATTCGGGCTCTTGCACCCGCACAAACACTTCAACAATTTCCTTTTCTGTCATAGGAGGTCTAACTCTAGCTGCCTCCTTTCACCATCTATATGTGAATTCTCTGTAGCTTTCAGTCGATTTCTGCTTCATCTTCTCCAAGGAGTAACAATCAGGAACGATCTCCACATTATAGGCAAATCGTTCGACGAAGTCCTTAGCAAGATCATTCCAGCTAGACCATTGTCTTGTTTCATGAGACGTAAACCATTCTAGAGCCTCTCCGCTCAGACTTCGGTTGAAAAGAAGCATTAACAAAGCTTCGTCTCTCCCAACTCCCACGAGTTGGTCACAGTAAGCCCTCAGGTGTGCTAAGAGATTCCCCGTTCCTCCGAAGATATCGAATTTTGGGACCTTGAACCCTTCCGGGAGGTCCAAATTCGGATGAATGCACAAATCTTTGTAACTCAATCCGGCGACCTCAGGAGTGCAATTCAATTCCTTCATGGCTTTCTAATTTCCTCCTTCATATCTATCTTGGCGGTCTCTTCTTTTGACCTCCACTCTCTCTCCCTCTCCTCATAGTGGTCGAGCTCTGAACCATGGGCCTCATGCTCGTTGGGGATCGATATTTGGAAAGTTGTTTTTTATGGTAGTGGTGGAGCAATAGAGGGACTCTGGCCATTTAAAGGGGCGTGATAATTTTGAGGGAAAGTCTGGGGGTTGGTATACTGGTTTTGGTAAAGAAGGGAGGTGTGTGGGTTATTAGCGTTTTGGCTGTGAGGGGGTAGGCCAGTTTGGTGGTTTGCATTGGGGGGAGGGAGTGGTGCTTGGAGGTTGGTATTTTGAGGAGGGGGTGGTGTTTGATAAGAGGCTGAGGCGTAATGGGGGTTTTGGGCGGTAAGGTCAATGATGGAGGGATTACGAGCAGGACTTGAAGGTGGGTTTTGAGCTTGATCCACGTTAGGAGGGGGAATTTGAGCTGGAGGTCTTCCATCTGACTGAGTGTTGACAGTAAAAATTGGAGGAGGCAAATCTTGTCTTCTCTGCATCTCGACCCTCATCTCAGCAATTTGTTGCATTAACTGCAGGATCAGTTCATTCTGATCGGCAAGGGCGGGCTGAGCCACCACTACATCAGTAAGGCTGGTTTCTTCGTTGTTATCACCCATTGTTGTCTTGCCTTTCCGAGAACTTTGACTAGGGAAGGAATCTGTAGGACCTTTAGATCTAGTGAAATAAGGATGATCGGCCAGTGTATCAGCACAGATCAGTTCTAACTACCTGTAGAGAAAAACAACTCAAAGGCAAATATGTTAGTATTAGTCCTGGATGAATAATGCAAGATATCACATAAAACGCATGTAAACACATAAGAGTTGCTTCATTTGAGAACATGTTAACCCACGAATAATGGGGACTTATTTTTTGAACAAGCAGGAATTTGCTCATTTTATTTTGAGGCTGGTGACTCAGAAAGGTTAAATTGCGTTGAGCTAAGGTCTTCTTGTTGCACCTCTTGATGTCTGTTGATGTGAATTCAATGTTTCCTTGTAGAATGAAAAGGGGGAAAAGAAAATTTGAAAAAGATAGGGGCCGGGCCTTAAAAGGCTGCCTACGTATCTCCAAAGGAGAATTCAGGCCCTACGTAGTTCGAATGGCACAGGAAATTTTCATTTTCATTCATTCATTTCTGGCGATTACAAGGAAAATGAAAAACAGACAATAAAGCTCTTAAAAGATAAAATGTGCCTCCATCCAAGTTGTTCTTCTTCCAATTGTCGCATTAGTCACGGGAGTAAATTCATATGCTTTAAGGGTAATTTTTCTCATTCCCTTCTTTCTACCGTCCCTGGAAAGGAGGCTTATAGACAATTTCCTCCTCAAGTTCCTCTT
>JAJOOS010009708.1:0-16694 GCA_029582725.1 Solanum chiquidenum | reverse complement strand
ATGTAAGTTACTACCACTACTAATTTTGTCTTAAATTAGCACATTAACAGAGATATACTACTACTTGTGCTTTTATCTGTTTGTTGTTTGACGATATATGCAATTAGCTGGGCCCCGATGGGTGATGAAGTTGTCTCTCTATTCCTCCTCCGCACATGGATGCTTTCCTCTGAAAAGTTGAAGGCGGTGGTTACATCTGTCAAGAATTTTAGGTGGATCATGCCCTGGGATCCTGAACGTTTTCGTAAGTTGATCATTTCCTTTGAACTATTGGTATTAATTGCTGCCAAGGCCAATTTTATGATAATTATTGCAGCAGCCAGCCTTTTCGAGTTCAATTATGGGTATTTCTATGTAATGGACAACGTATACTTGTTGTCCTTTTGTAGATGTATCTCTTTCTTGTTTGATGATAAATGCAGCTAGCAGACCCCCGATGGCTAATTCTGGCCAACCACATTATTAGTTTTAACATGTATGCGCTGAGAAAATATATACCAAAATTTCTTTGGAGACGACAATTTTTAGTCATTGTCTTGGTGTGCTCAATGTTGTGTTTTTTTTTGTAACTTCCATTCCTTTTTTCTCAGATCGTTTCACTATGGGTAAGGATATGTGGTCGTGGTATTTCTTTAGTAGCATTCCCCAGTGCTCCATAATCGTAGGCATACTGATATTACTCGGTGATCCAAATGTTAACGATTGGTTGGTGATTCTCGACGCGATTCTCATGATTTTGGGAGTTCTTACTCATCTGTCTCTGCTGACATCTATTTTTTATTGGTATCGTGACATGCCTTTCCGTTTAATTGGTGCCAAGGCCAAATTTAAGCTCGAGGTCATTCCTATGATAATTGCAGCAGCCTTTCATCACCTTTTGGAGTTCAATTATGGGTATTTTCTTCTAATACTAGGCTTCACGACATATTTCTATATCATTGCGCACTTCATGCGCGCAGCGTATGACATTGGAGGAAAAGACGTATTGTTGGGATTAGTAATGCTGGTTCTTGCTTACTTTCTCAAGGGAGGATTGTTAGTTAGAGGTTTGGGTTTGAGCTTGTGTGTTGTATTGTGTTTCTATAGATATGTGACGTATTCTGCTCCTGAAGTACCTGTGCATGGTAAAAAGGAGTTGGAGCGGTTGCCTTGCTAACTGAGGACCAACCCATCCAGAATACGGAACAACGGTACTTCTATGGCTCTTCTCATACCCGATGCTGATAAAAATGATGGGACTGGACCTTTGTCTCTATTTCACTAAGCCTCTACTACTTTTGCATGTGCTTTGAAGCCAAACTATGGAAATGTTTGTTTTGTAAAGTACATTTTGTTGATACTAATAAGTCTTCCAAGTTTTAATTGTTGCTACTTTCTACAACTTTGTAAAGTTCATGAATGAATTCGACTTACTACATGTTGTAATGGGTAAATTGAACTGTTAAAAGGGAAAAATAAGTTGAACCTTCAAGATCCAGTTCCCAGAGTTGTAAACGAATACATTAAAACGAGATCAGACTAGCATGAAATGGAGACAACTTGAAGCATGGGCAGCATATTTTTCCTACATAATGCAAATAATATCACAACTCTGGAAAATAACAACTTAGAGAAACCTACGTAATTACACTTCTAAACATAAAAAAGAGTCCTATAAGTAACAAGAGCCTTAAGATGCACGCACTTCCTTCTCCTGTTTTTCAACAAAAAAAAAAATCCAAACTTGGTAACCCTAATTTTAACAACCTTGATTTTTGTATTGTCAATCTTGTTTTGCAATATTGTTTGTTTATTACTACAGCTTACATACAGTTTGAAGATAGATGTAAGTTACCACTACTAATTTTGTCTTAAATTAGCACATTAACAGAGATATACTTATCTCTTTAATTTGTTGTTTGACGATATATGCAGCTAGCCGGGCCTCGATGGGTGATGAAGTTGTCGAAGTTGTCTCTGCTGGTGGTGATGAAGTTGTCGAAGTTGTCTCTGCTGGTGATGAAGTTGTCGCCTCTGCTGGTGATGAATTTGTCTCTGTGGTTACATCTGTCAAGAATTTTAAGTGGATCATGCCCTGGGCTGAACATCCTCGTAAGTTGATCAGTTCCTTTGAACTTGTTTTACTCCCTTTAATTGCTACCAAGGCCAATTTTATGATAATTATTGCAGCAGCCTTTCGATCTAATGCTAGGCTTCACCACATATTTCATGCACACATCCTATATATGATTTTGGAGGAAAAACACGTGTTTCTATAGATAGATACGTAATGTATGCTGGAGTTGCATGCCTTGCTGATATGTGAAAGATGACTAATTTTATAGTATGTCTCTTCCTTTTTGTCATTTGGTTAGGGCTTTTGTATCAGTTCATCTTGAATCTTATGATGGATCAGCAACTACATGAATTGTACCTTACATAATTGAGTTACAATCCCCTGTATTTGTCTTAAATTATTTATTTAGCACTTAAAAAGGCTAGGAGGATCCACATTAACAGCGATATGTTTCTTGTGCTTTTATCCTTTTGTAGATGTATCTCTTTCTTGTTTGATTATATATGCAGCTACCCCCCATGGCCAACCACATTATCCTTTTATTAGTTTTAACATGTACGCGCAGAGAAAATACCAAAATTTATTTGGTGATATTGTTTGGAGACGACAATGTTTAGTCTTTGTAGTAGTGATGCTTGTTCATTGTCTCAATGTTGTGTGTTTTTTTTGTAACTTCCATTCTTTTTTTCTCAGGTGGTCTCATTGTGGGTAAGGATATGTGGTCGTGGGTTATGTTTGGTAGCATTCCCCAGTGCTCCATAATGATGGGCATACCGATATTACTCGGTGATCCAACTATTAACAATTGGTTGTTCATTCCCGACATGATTCTCTTAATTTTGGTCATGCTTACTCATCATGCTCTACTGATATCTATTATTTATTGGTGTCGTGACATGCCTTTCCGTTTAATTGGTGCCAAGGCCAAATTTAAGCTCGAGGTCACTCCTATGATAATTGCAGCAGCCTTTCATCACCTTTTGGAGTTCAATTTTTTGGAGTTCAATTATGGGTATTTCTGTCTAATACTAGGCATCACGACATATTTCTATACCATTGCGCACTTCATGCGCGCAGCGTATGATATTGGAGGAAAAGACATATTGTTGGGATTAATAATGCTGGTTCTTGCTTACTTTCTCAAGGGAGGATTGTTAGTTAGAGGTTTGGGTTTGAGCTTGTGTGTTGTATTGTGTTTCTATAGATATGTGACGTATTCTGCTCCTGAATTACCTCCTGAGCATGGTAAAAAGGAGTTGGAGCGGTTGCCTTGCTGACTGATTATGTGATGGAGGACCAACCCATCCAGACTACGGACCAATGGTACTTCTATGACTCTTCTCATTACTTTACTTGGTGTTACTGTAATATATTTGTTGTCGGCCTTTATGATTTCACGCATGTATTTATGACTGTTTTCCATTGTGTATGATTTATCATAGGATCTTGAGAACAAGAGAGCTCAAGTAACATATGAGAGGAGAAAGCAGTTAGCAAAACGTTGCTGAGGAGAGGCTTGGTCGTCCTCAACTCATGGTCATATTACTCATATAATTAGCGATAAAAACCTTTAAAAATTATTAAATTTAATTGCAGATGACTATCATAAATTTATAAAATATTAATTCATTTTGATGGCCCATTAGTTCTCCAATAATACAAAATAGATTTTATTTCTTATTTATAATTATCAAGTCTCAATTATTTTTCAAAGCAAATATCATCATTAATTGATCTATTCCTTGTTTGATATTATGATTTTTTAAAAATATAAAATTAAAATGTCATAGTCATTGAATTAAATAGTAAGACAACGAATTTCAACAATATCCTGAAGCTCCAGAATTGACATCAAATTAAATGCATATACAGGCGAAATAAATGCGTTAAAAAAATCTAGACTAATAAATAAAATTCATAAAAAGACATAAACTCTATTTATCAATTATATTTAATTCATATAACTAAGAATAAATTTTCAAAAAGAAATTAAGAATTAAGAAAAAAATTATTATAGACTGTTATAAATAAATTCAAATATACACACAAAAAGGGAGAAATCTTACTAATTAAATTTGCCAGGAGATGACATTGCTGGGGAAAACACATGCATATAGGTATATTAGAGTGAGAGATTGTAAAAATTAAATTTGCTGCCGTAACGGAAACAAATTTTAATTGTTTATTTAACGAAGTGAAGTGATAGATCCATTGGTTGCTAATGATTGATTATTGCTAGAAAGTTTTTGATCTTGCAATTATTGGGCCTCAAAAGAAGCTTTCACAAGTCCATAATAGCGGACTTACATAAATCTCATAATGTAAGGACCTAAATTATATTTTATCTCTATTCTTTTTTAATTTATAAAAATTGGGTAAGCCCAATACTGAAAGATCGAACCAATGGAATGAAGTATATCAAGACCGCCATTAGAAATTCCTACACCATTCCAAATGCACTCCAAGATGAACTCTCAGCATTAGCAATGTTTTCCACCCTCTTCCAGTAAAGAGACTGGTAGTAACAAATTCAATAATTTTTTAAGATGAAAAAACTAAAATAAATAAATAAAAGAAACTGAAAATTGAAGTGATGGAAAAAAATTTACCTCTTGAATAACTTGAAATCATCAATTGGAAAGAGAAACGATTTGAAATTTAAAAATGGATTAATGTAGGTAATTGTGGAGAGATTTGTGGCTTGAAAAAAGGGGGGAAAAATCATGGTATGAGATTTCAAATTAATGTATTTGGAAAAGAGGAATGATTGGAGCAAAAGAGGGGATTTTGATATTTTTTTGAAATGATAGGGAAAATATGATAATAAATGGTGTGTAGTGAGGTAATTTTTCCAATAATTATTGCTAATTTAAAATGTGGACTATTTGAGATAGTATGAGTGTCAATGGGTGTAGTAAAAAATATAATTATGAGATATGTAGAAATTGAATACATGAACTCAAGGAATTTTCCTAACGCCTTAAGCCCTTATCCACTAGACTAAACCTCTATATATATTTATGGGGAAAAATCTGAAATATATTCGAACTTTGACTGAAATTGATGTAACAATATCGAACTTTGGAAATGATCTTTTACCCCCTACACTATTTAATAGTGTATTTTAAAGATATATATGTGTCCACGTGAAAATCATAAATATTGCATCATTATAAATAGTAACGTGTCCACGTGGACACTTATATACCTTCAAAATACACTATTAAATAGTGCAGGGGGTAAAAGGTCCTCCATAAAGTTTGGTATCGTAACAACAATTTCTGCCAAAGTTTAAGTATTTTCTAGACCCTTTGTGTATCGAAATCTTGGCTAATGTTCACTTCTACCTAATTAGATCAGATTAATCAGAACTAAGATATGCTTCAAATTAGACTCACTGGTTTGCTATCTTCTACCTATGTTAACAAGTGCTTCAATAGAAGATGCCCTGAAATAATACCTGTTGTTAGTTATTGTAAGCTATACAGCTAGACTCTACAAACTACAACCACTAGGGAGTCCGTCCATCACTTCGAGATGATAACTATCTAAAGGTACTTATAACAATTCAAAAGACACTACAAATTACAACCACTCATTATTTCTAACTCCAAGTAGAATGCCATTCATATAAAACCTTCTTCGAAAAATAGAATTCAGCTCCTTTTTTTCATTAAGGGAAAATGGGGAGGGGATTACAAGGTGCGCAATCGAACCCACAAAAGTCCAGCTAGTCAACCAACTAATCCACCTAGAATTCAACTCTTTTTCTTAAAAGGGAAAATCAGGAAAGGGATTACAAGGTGGAAATCAAGCTCCCAAAAGTTCAGGTAGCCAACCAACTTAAATACTAACATTCCCCGTAGAACTCAGCTCATTAACATTATAAACCAGTTAAATAGAACTATTAATCATAAGAATAACAAAATCAATAGATACTATGTTTAGAATATTTCACCACAAGCATATTGAAGGTGCGATCTTAAAATTATAAAGTCTGATTTGAAACAAATAAGCATATAGACTTGAAAAAGTTTAGAAAGAGTATAAAATGAGTTTTTTATCGTTCTATTTTTCGCACGAAACTTTATTTGTCTTTATTTCATTTAACGTATTATATTTCGTCACGATCTATAAATTAGTAGGGTCAATGATACTAATACTTTATTAAGTACTTCATCTTCATGTACTATTGGTAGCTAAATCTTTTAATGATTGTGACACAATTTTGAAACTGAAAATTAAAGTAATTTTTTCATTTCATGAGTACTACTCAATTAAATTACATTAATTTTTACCAACCATATTTTCTAATCAACTCAGCTGCAGGAGGATTATATTTAGGAGAAAAATAGAGACCATCTTCTTTAATTAACCAATAACATATTCCTAACTCAAGTCCTCCTTCAGCATCACAATTTTCGCTATCTCTGTACACTTCAAATACAACATCTTTTGTACCCCACCAAAAATGACAAAAGAACACCGTCTCACAAAACTGATTAAACCCGAACTTGAAGTGGAAATCATCGTTGAATTTAGGATAATGTATCCCGAAATCGTCATTTCCAGATGCACAATGAAATTTTATTGGAGGATTATTTTTTTCAATACCATCAACTCTATGACAAGTAGTAGCAGCATTTGTTTGTTGAACAAATAATAAAATTGATTAAACCAATAAGGAAGAAAAATTATTTTTCATTGAAAGAAAACCCATACTCTTATAATTAGTTCAATGTTTATTTTACCTTCTCTATTAAACACCTCTATTTGTAGTTGTTTCTTAAAGCTTGTTTGAATTAGTTTTTCAGTTATGACTCATTAGTCAAAAATCATAAATTAGATTTTTTCACTAATGATTCTTTTTATTTATTTTTAGCATTTTAGGTAGTAATGATCTATGTTAGTTAGATCATCTTCTAATTAATATGGATAATAATTTGTGTTTTATATTCTACTTTTCTCTCTCTAATAGCTTTAATTGGTAGTAACTATGAGATTAGGATGACATAGATTATAAGAGCCCGTTTTGATTGGCTTAAAAAAGTAGTTTTTAAGTCAAAAAATAAAAAGTCAAACGTAAAGGACTTTTAAGTAAACAAAAAAAGTTAAACTTAAATGACTTTTAAGTTAACAAGTAAAAAGTCAAACTTAAATGATTTTTAAGTCAAAAAATAAAAAATCAAACTTAAATAACTTTTAAATAAAAAAGAAGAAGTCAAACTTAAATTATTTTTAAATAAAAAAATAAAAAGAAGAGAGAGACCTACTTTTGGTTTTTAACTTTTCTCAAGTCATTTTAAACTTATTTTAAGTTATTTTTATATTTGTCAATACTTCCAGAAGTAAGAAACTTACTTAAAAGTAGATTTGACCAACTTTTAGGAGTCCGTTTAGATTGGCTTAAAAAAAGTAGATTTTAAGTCAAAAATAAAAAATCAAATTCAAATAACTTTTAAGTCAAAAAACAAAAAAGTTGGGGGAGACCTACTTTGGGTTTTTGACTTATTTTAAGTTATTTTTTACCTTGTCAAACACTTCCCAACTTATTTTAAGTCATTTTTTTTATTTATTTAAAGCTATTTTTATATTTGTCAAACACTTCCAAAAATAAAAAATTGATGTAAAAATAGATTTGACCAACTTTTAAGTCAATCCAAACACCCTCAATAGATTATGATTATAAAATAACTATACATAATGATTTTGAGATATAGACAATTTTATTAGAAACAATATGATTTTCGATTGACCATAATAGAATTGTTTAAAAATTATACTATGAAATAGTTCGAGTTGTATACATTGTACTATACTATTACATTATAGCGTAGTAACATGTAATAACAAATTATCTATTCTATTTTTGTATCTAAGGGCATAACTTAATAATTAATGGAGTTGATTGAGAATTTTGAAATATTAAAAGTAACCAAAACACTAGGTCAAGAAGTACAAGTTTTATAAACAGGGGCATACTAATAATTGTTTGTAGGGTTAATTTTGTTTTCTACCTTTTCATGATGGCATGAAAACAAGAGAGGTAACCTGGTGTTCGATTTCAAGTAGATAATTACCTATATGAGAATGAGGATTCAATATTTTGTGATAATTATCATTGATTAAAAAGGAACGGACCAATAGCAACGCAAAAAATTCACACAAAGATGTCTTTAATAGGCGAGAAAAAGACGTTTAAAACGGAAGAAAAACAATAAAAAGGAAATTCATATGATGAAAGGAAAATTCCAGTACATAATTTTTGGTTAGTTGACTAAGAGCGGATGGGGCGGACGAGTAGAGCGGCATTAATGTTATAGGTTTGATTCATCAATGTCGGTGTCTCAGTTATAGCTAGATTGATGTTGTCCTCAAAATATATACCCTTTAGTATCATAATTTCAATCACCTGATCATTCTCATGAATCTCGATATATTTAGCTAACTACAATCAAATAGAGCCACTATAGGAACATGACATATTCATAATATATATTTTTTTCATTTCAAATTATAATTGAAGAATGAATATTAAATTACATTATTTTTTTACCAACCAAATTTTCTAACAAAAGCAGATGGAGGAGGATTGTCATTAATAGCAAAATAGAAACCATCTTCCTTAACTAACCAATAACATATTCCTTTGTTAGATCCTCCCGTTTCATGCCCACAAGCTCCAATTTCTCTATACACTTCAAATCTAATGTCTTTTTTACCCCACCAAAAATGACAAAAGAAGACCGTCTCAAAGAATATATTTCGTTTGAACGAGAAATGGAAATCATCATTGAATTTGGGATAATGCTTTCCGAGATCGTCACTTCCAGATGCACAGTGATATATTAATTGAGGATCATTTTTTCAATACCATCAACTACATGAACAGTAATAGCATTTGTTTGTTGAAGAAATAATAAAAATGATAAAACCAATAAGGAAGAAAAACTAATTTCCATTGAAAGAAAACTCATATTCTTATAATTATTTCAATGTTATACTCCCTATTTATAGTTGTTTCATAGAGCTTGTTTGACTTATTTATTTATTTATTTATTTATTTATGTCTATAAGTCAAAAGTCATAAATTAGATTTTTTGACTAATTATTTTTTCTTTATTTTTAACATTTTAGGTAGTGATGATCCATGTTAGTTAGATCATCTTCTAATTAATATGGATAATAATTTATGTCTTATATTTTGCTTTTCTCTCTATAACTATAAATCTAGGTAATTTTAATTGATAGTGATAAACTATGAGATAAGAATGACATAGATTAATATATTATGATAATAAAACAACTATACAATATGATTTGGAAATCTAGAAAAAATTATTTGAAACAAGCCAATTTTCAATTGACCATAAGAAAGCTATTTGAAAACTATACTATGAAATAATTCAAGTTGTATATATATATTGTACTTATTACATTATAGTGTAGTAGTATGTCATAGAAAATTATATTTCATTTTGTATTTAAGGATGAGGCCTAATGATCAATTAATAAAGTTGGTTGAGAATCTTAAGGTCTCATATTTAAATCTAAGCCCCTTCTCACCTCAAATATTCTACAAAATTAATTGAGATGCGCGCAATTATCAAGAAAAATTATCTATTCTATATTTCAAGTTATCGAATTTGACTAGAAGAAGAGAACATGTCCATACACATACAACAACAACAACTTATGTCTCAATTCCAAATAAACCAAACTCTTCTTATTTTTTATTCGAACTTGAAACCAGTAATGTAACGTAACATAAACAAGTTCCTATATTTATTTTTATACAATTTGTTCAACAAAATCAAGATGCTAACAACATATCTCTTATAAGTTTAAAAGGCAAAAACATTTTTTGGTGATTAGGTAGACTTTCTTTTATCAAAGGTACTTCTTTGAATTTTTTCATCCAATTTTGCAAATTAGGAAATGAATTTTCTTCAATTAATTTGACACCTCCAACATCTTCTATAATTTTCAGCCAATGGCAAATCCATCCAAAAGCTATATCCACTATTCCAATTTTTCCTCCAATAAAAAATATATTATTTTTCTGATTTTTAAAAGCATTTTCTTCTATAGTTTTCAACATTTCCAAGCTGTCCTTCACTGCCTTTTCTTGTTCTTCCCCTTTTGATCTAAATATCATCCAAATAGATACACTCTGTAAAAGATTTTTAAAAGATAAAATTCATCATTAAAAATAAATGGAAAAGGGATTTGGAAAAAAACACCCTTACAATTATTATAGTGAATTTTTTTATTTTATTTGTGTTAATGAATTTACTTAATATAAATATAAAATAACTTATCAAGAACCACTAAAATGTCTTTTTAGAATCTAGAATCCATATATATTCAAAATTTTGGATTTATCTCTACTGAAATGTATTTATCGAGAAACGAAACATGACAACTAATATGAGACGGGGACAGAGTAAAGATTTTGTATAAGCATATTAGATGGAAAAGAATCTTACCTTTTGTTCAAAATAATTCACCCAAAATCTAGCCAAAGCTCTTTCATAAGGATAAATTGGTAGCAATGGATATTGATTTGGCCATATTTGATCAAGATATTCAAGAATGATCATAGATTCACAAATTGGTTTTCCATCATGAACAAGAATTGGAATTTTCTTGAAAAGAGGATTATATTTCAAAAGCAAATCACTTTTATTTGCAAGATCTTCTTCTATATATTCATATGATAAGCCCTTTAATTTAAGAGCCCATATAATTCTTAATGAATATGGACTTGGCCATGATCCATGGAGCTTCAAATCTTGATCCATTTCTAAAGTTTTCTTTAATTTTCTTCATCATTTAGTGTCATTTTAAAGGAATGTACTTATGCTTGATCAACAAGAAAGTTTATAAATTAATTTAAGAGAAAGTTTAGAATAATGTACACTTTTTTCTTAATACTATAATAAATTTTAGTTGAAGTCAAATCATAATATGTTTAGTAGTTATCTTTACGAATTTATTATAGACTTTAGTCAAAGAGTACGCAGGCTAACCCACCACCGTCATTATAAGTGAGGTGTGGAGAAGATAAAGTGTACATAAATTTTAATTATCCTTATTTTGAAAAGATAAAAGATTATTTCTGATAAACCTCGATTCTAATCATATACAGGCTAAACCCATTAAGCGTATATTCAAACTTTCATTCATATTATATAAATTACAAATTATATTTTTGACTTTCTTTTTCGCAAATTCTTTTTTTTTTCTTTTCCTTTTTCTATTGGGTAGGTAGCTGATAGTTGTTAGTTCATTAAAATATTTTTCCTATTCTGGGGATTAAATTTAATTGGTTCTTTTTTTCTTTTTTTTTGCAAATGTTTGAATTTTGATTAGTTGCTCATTTTCCGATGAATTATACAATCAACATAAATTGTATATATTTAGAAATTACATAACAAGTATTATAACTCATTATAATTAACGAATCAAAATATTTAGAAGACATTTAAAAAAAATACAATGATCAAACCAAATAGTATTTCTATCAAAATGATAACTCGACAAACATATTAAAACGGAGGAAGTAATAATTTATTAAATAGTTGACAAATTAAAATTTTCAAGAAGATGACAATATCATCTTTCTTTGATTCTTTAAAAACACAAACATTTCATCATAATTAGGGAGATTCTCTTTGATGATTTGTTCTTCTTTGAACTTTTGTACCCAATTTAATAAATTAGGAAATAAATTAGGTTCCAATAATTTCACACCAATAATATCTTCAATAATTTCTAGCCAATGAGGAATTATTCCAAAAGCCAAGTCCACAATCCCAATTTTCTCACCACCAAAAAAATTAATTTCTTGATCTCCAATAAAGGCTTGTTCTTCTATGATTTTGAGCATTTCTATTGTTTCTTTGATTGCCTTTTCTTGTTTTTCACCACTTGTGTAATACATTGTCCCGATACATGCACCCTATATAATAATATAATTGATGTCAAATCGATTTAAGATTTAATGAGATAATTTAATTTTACAGATGATTATCTGACTTTTAGTTTATAATAAACATCATGAATATGATCGTATCCCAAGAACAACATATGTAGGTTGCAAAAAGTGTAAATTTTTCCTATGTAAGTATAGCTACGTCATCAACAACTCACCTTACGTAATAACAACATGTGATACAACTTAGAAAATGAAAACTAATAGTATCTCATTTTTCAATCATCGGGAGTTTTTTTAAATAAAAAAATATTGCATCACATGGATATTACGTAAGATAAATTACCTTGTTGAAGTAACAACCTCATGTTTTCTTTGATATATAGGCATAATAGAGTTGTTTTTTCAATCATATAATGTAAAAGTTACTTCCTAAATTAAAGTTGAACTTTCTTTGATATATATACATAATTGAGTTGTTCTTCTATCATATACCGCAAAAGTTACCTTCTAAAATCGAACTTTCTTTGATATATAGGCATAATTGAAATATTTTACTATTATCTATTATAAAGGTTTCTTTCTAAAGTGGACTTTCATGAGATACGCCAATTCAGATGAGTTGAGCTCCAAATCGAATATCGAACATAAGACAGGATGAAAAAACATACCTTATCTCCAGCAAATTTAACCCAAAATCTTGCAATGGATCTATCAAGAGGATCAATAGGAAGAAGTGGATTTTGAGGCCAAGTATCTTCAACATATTCAATAATCACCATAGATTCAGAAATTACTTTTTCACCATGAAAAAGAATTGGAAATCTCTTAAAAGCTGGATTATATTTCATAATTAAAGAGCCTTTATTTGAATGTTCTTCTTCTATATACTCAAATGGTATTCCTTTTAGCTTTAGAGCCCAAATAACCCTATAAGTAAACAAATTATAAGATGTTCCATGGAGTTTTACTTCTTCCATTTTTGATAAATTCAAGAACAAAAAACTTTACTCTAACTTATGCATATAATTGAAAGAATAGAAGCCCTATATATATGAAATTATCATGTTATAGTTTCATGGACCACTTTGTGTTTTTTTTTAAATCAGAGTTTAAGTACTACATAATGACGATATATAAAAATACAAATCAGATAATTTATAAATATAATCGCATATATATATATATTAATAATCTTTTATTAGGTGTTTGATATCCGCATAGGAATAAAGCGTTTCTTACAAAGATAATTTCATACTCATCACAACTCAGTGCTCAAACTCGAGAATTCAAGATCTCTGATTAAATAGTATATGAAAGAGTAATTATCAATTCACCATGTTTCATAGGAACATCAATATTCTACCACTACTATGGCCCAAACATGCTTAACATCGAAGTTTTGATGGGATTCAGTGCAAGAAAACCATGTTGATAGCATTACTTAACAATATGATAAAATTACAATACTTGAGCATATGGTCTTTTGAAAACAACCTTTTAATCTTACTACAAAAAAATGCTCAATTTATGGCGGTTAACTTGAGGGAGTTCTTAAAAACTTCACTATTAATACATTTTGTAGCGTTTTTTCTAACTTCCACAATATAAATCATTTTGTGGTAGTTTTATTAAGGGGGTTAGAGAATTTTCATAAGTTAGAATAGTTTGTGTCGATTATCGACCCCCAAAATTTGTTGTCACTTTTCAAATTTATATATATATATATATATATGAATTAATGTTGAAAGTTAATTTTATTATATATACACACATTCTCCTTCTTCATTTCAATTGGAGTGTAATCTTTGATTCTTTATTTTTTAATCTATTAAGATAACTTAAATATTTTTTCTACTTTTATATCCAATTTCACTTCAATGTTTTATATTATATATAGTAGTACTACAATTTGTATTAAGATATCTTATAAAGTCATATTCATTAATATTTTTTTTTGCTTAAATTTTAATTTTATTTAAGCTTTTGTAATACTAAAGTCAAATTAATTAATTAGTTACTTATTAATAATCATTAAAAAGAAAAAGCTTGTTCTGTGCATAAAAAATATAGTAATATGTTTCCCTCCAAAACATTAAAAATAGCCTTAAACCAAAATTTCCCACTAATTCCCTTAAAATTTTCAAAACAACCAAATAACTACCCCCACTTCCCACGTAAAACTCCCACACACAAATCCCATATCATTTCCCCCCTAAACATATTACTTTTCCTTTACCCTCTCCTCTTTCCCCTTACCTCTAATTTTTTTTCTTCATTTTCTGGCAATCTTTTGGGTGAGTATAAATTTTAATTTTTTGCTAAATAATTTGTTCTCCTGTAGGTTATGCACAATGGAATAGATGGTAAATAATTTTTTGAATATAAATAATGATCTTAATTTTAAATGTAAATATTTATCTTAGTATTATTTAATTTGTAGACATTTCGTATTTTACAAGTTGTTAAACCTAACACATTAATGCCTTTATATATTTCAGGATTTGTTAAAACTTTCATCACATCGTAAAGTTATTTATAGAGGACCTTCAATTGATTTTAGGTAAGCCTCAATTTTATTTTTGTTTATTTAAATATCATGTAATAGTTTTATTCTTGATTGGATTTGACTAGGGCAAATTAAAGGATAATTTTGCACATGAGATTGTGATCAATATAAGTATAACTTAAAAAATATGTATTTTCCTATTCCGTACACCTAGCTTTTGTTTCCGTAGAAATAATCATGAAATCGTTATTATTCACATAAGTGTGTATGAGAGAACATCAAAATAAATTTCTCTCATCCATAATTTTATATTTTTTTTCAAACCAAAGCTTTATATGAATTTGCATTGGGAATGAAATGAACTTTGATTAATTTTTTCAAGACATACAAAAATATATATATGTATCAATATATGTTTATCTAATTATGTATATATATATATTTTTTTCCAGATTGATTCAGGGATAGAGCTTACTTCACGTTGGATAGGAGATTGACTAGCAACAACCTAAATCATCAAACAAATGCTATAGAATTTTTTATATTTAGTTGTTGTGAATGTTTTATCATTTAAAATGTAATGTTGAAGTTATTATACACAAGTTTGTATTACTTTTATTTGACATGAGTTTGAACTTGTGAAGCTTATAAATATAAATTTGTTTAGTGAAATTTTATTTGCAATAAGTGTGTTATTCAATAAGATTATTTATTTATATTATTTTTAAGGATTACTGTAAATCGAATTTCATTTTTATTATTATGATAATAATAATTTTATAAAACTCCACCAATCAAATTATGTAAATATTGATCTTATATAACAAAAAAATTAAATCTACAAAAATAAAAATTTTAAAATATTGAGATGGTATTGTGAAGGTTCTAAATCGTCACAAATTGATACTATAAAACCTCCACAAATTTATTAGTCATTTTGTGGGGGGCGTCGTGGAGGTTTACTAAAACCGCTACAAATATGGTCGTGGCAAGAGTAATTGTAGCGTTTTAAAAAACCGCCACAATTTAATTTGTGGGGTCCTAAAAATGCCACAAATTGATAAAATGACCCCCCATAAATTGAGTAATGATAAATTTATGTATATTTAACCCTCTCAAGATCCCATTTTGTGGAATTTCACTGAGGATGTTATTGTTGTATGATAAAAGTACTAAAATCCAAAGATAGGATATAAATATGTTTTGTTTCTAGTTGCTACATGAGATTCCATTTCTTTTGCCCTTTATTTGATTTATTATATTGATATTATTAAATTTAATTGCACGGATCTCCTTTTGATAAAAAAAAAAAACTGGATAGAAAATATAATCATATTATTTAGGTAGATCATGATTAATTATGATATAATTAAGGATTTAATAAATCATAAGAAATAATTCTAATTTCAGAGTTGAAATTAACATCATTCTGACTGATCCCAAAAAAAAGTTTAAGAAAAATAGATTAAATCATAAGGTGATTTGCGTATATTTATTTTTTCAGACTATATATGTTGTTGTTTGTTATTGTTGTAATACATCAAATCTAATTATATTAGCAACGTTTATCTAAAAATTTCATGACTGCTATAATGAGGTATTGTTACATTTATATCCAATCATTTGACATTTAGATCAATCTCATTAAGTTATTATAAAGAAAAAAAAGGCAAAAACATTGTTTAATATTTTGATATTTTATTAATATTAATCATATTAAACTTTATCTCATAAATTATTAATTAATTCCAATCATGTTTTTTAACATAAGCTGGAGGAAAATTTTGACCTCCAAAATAAAAATATAAAAAATTGTTGCTTTGGACCCCAATAAAAGTGACAATAAAAACGAGTACCACCAAATGCATGCCAATATGAAATGTAAAATTAAATTCACCACCTACGTTAAGGTTTTGGTCTTCATGATCGTCATCTTTAGATTAACAACGAAATTTTAAGACAGTATCATAGTTTGGAAGCATATCGAGGATGTGAACTGTATATTCAGCGGTAAGGGGGAGAGAATTTGCGATTTGAACGAGGATAGTTAATATGACTACTACTGAAAGTATTATGACTTTGGCCATGGTGAAATTTTTATATATTTGTGTAGTGAATTAGTATATGTTTTCTATTAGTTTTATTTTTCCACTTATATATAGTTGGTATGTACGATGGTTAGATGATTGAGA
>JAJOOS010009707.1:0-16857 GCA_029582725.1 Solanum chiquidenum | reverse complement strand
AGCTTGTGGGGAACACATATACCCTAGTTATTTTTCTCAGCTTGATAACAACCAACATTGACTACTGAATTCTGATTACTTATCGAATTTTCATAATTGTTTCACAAAACCCCCCTTTTTAATTAATTGTTGTTTTCTTGGAAATACTTTGACTAATTGAATATAATCGTGGGTTAAAGTAAAGTCTAAACCATTTTCCTTGTGGGATCGACCCCAACCTATAAGTTGGGTTCTTTACTTGATAACGATCGCTTACGCTTCTTTAGGGAGGTGTTTGAGGTTATTTTTGATGTGTTTTTCTCTCTTAAGCATTGGGTACGCATTTCTAACCATATTTTACTCGTTTCCCAAGAATATTCCTTTCATAATTCTATCCACAAAGTGGATATTTTAAACCCCAAAGTAGAAAAATAAAAACTTGTTGATTTGAAGGTCGATTTGGAATGCGTTATCATTGATTTTTTAAATTTTGTTCCTTTTATTTTGGGTAAACTGATTTTGATAAAGATTTTTCAAAAATTCTCATTTTAAACCGCGTTTCAAATGACATTTTTTGGGGTTTTCCATTAAAGTTGGAAATTGGTTTTTACTCAATTTGATCATCGATTTGGACTTATTTTCACTTGGATTTTCACCCATAGACTCCTTTTCACTTGATGAACATGAATTTCCAACAAAATTTTAATTTTACCCTTTTTTAGTTTTGACGAGTTTTTGGGGTGATTTTAGATCTGATTCTAAACCTTAGAAATATAGGTATTGTTTGAACCCTTTTAACATGTAGATTTCATTGTTGATAGTTGGGAATCATTCAAGACTGTGGATAAATCAAAAACATCGGTAGAGTGATTCGAATAAACTTTTGGCCTTCGAGGTAGGTTTGACTTATCCTTCTTCTAGACTGGGTTGGGTAATTGATCATTCTTATGAACTAGACTATGGGATAGGATCGTATCTTGATATTGAGATATTGAAAATCGTAAACTTTATTGTTTCACCTGTTTGTAGGCTTTTTGTATTGTTTTGCTTGTGTGGGGGGGTTATGTGTGTTGCTTAGCCCGTGTGCGGGTCTTATGTGATATTACTATTTGCTTTGAGAGCATGTGATTCATGAGATTGCCTGAGAGAGGGGTTTGAGATGATTATTCTAGCATGTTTGACTTTAAATGCCCGAGTTAGCTGTTGAATTAGGTTTTGACCACATCTTAAATAAATGGAATGCTTTCCAAACGGTAAATAATTATTTTAAATGAATTCTTTCACTATTTGCTATATGAGGGCGTATATCATGTTTTAATGAATTTGGGAACTTTGGACTATTTGACTTATATTAAACTTATTATGTTTCTGTGTTGCATGTGTTGTGATGCATTTATCCTCATTGAGCATACTATTATTTAGGATGATATGAGAAATGTGGCAATATTATTTTGAGAAATAAAATGAGACAACTTATGTATCCTTGACCATGATCTAGTTGGCGAGTTAATGAATTATTGAGATCGTGAGATTGGTATATGGACTGCAAGTCCCCTATGGGTCCTTCTCTGGAAGCTAAAGCTCAGCAAAGTGTATACGATAGATTGTGCGACAGCCTAGGTTCCATCACATCATTTCATCATTGCATTGCAACGCATTGACTAGCTTTGTTTGTTGTGTAATTTGCCTCTGATATGAGAAATTGTTTATAGCCTTACGTTTTATCTTTACTCACGCCGTTTTATATAAACTGGTAGCATTGCATTAATGCTGGAATGAGACTTTCTATATGCAGGTGGAAGCGTTTCATAGTTTATTTCGTAGGTTTGAATAATTAATTTATACTCAATCGGGTAAGCCTAGTAAGAACATATAAATTGTACTTACCCCTACTTTTGTTATCCTTTTGATGTAGATTCTAGTCAGGGTGTTTCTCGTAGTGGTTGATTGGATCTAGCTTGTTGAGTCTATTTGGAGTCGTGATGAGATTTTGCTTTCCAGATTTTCGTTAGACTCCATCTATTATTTACGATCTTTATTTTCATTTCAAAGATTTGAGATGTACTTCGCAATCTAGTGATATAGTAGATTCTCTTTATGCTTATAATACCAGGTTTTGAGAATTATCTTATTGTTCTCTTTTCATTTTTGTTTCTTCATTTGTGGCTTGACTCCACTCTAGGGGTCTCGTATGTGTGGTTGCTTATACCACCTGAGTTAAATTCTTTGACTTACATATCAGGTTGGGTTTGGGGTGTATGTCATCATGACCTCGATTTTTGGATAGTAACAAATATGATGGTTCTTGATGTAGAAACTGTAAATCCATCTTATCAACTTATGAGCTAGATCCCAACATGTCTTTGCCACTACTACCTTGATCCATATTTGTAGGTTATTAAGATTTAGTCCACTTGCAGACTTGGAAAGGCACATCTTGTCCCAGGCTATTAAGGCCTTTTTTTGTAATAGCATTGGTTCCTGACCAAATGTAAGTTTTGCAGTAGGCCTCAATAAGCTGTATAATCTTAGAAGGAATCACAAGCAGTTGAGCCCAATAAGCCTAAATTCCAAATAGGACAGATTAAACTAGTTGTGTTTTGCCTGCATAAGGAAGCTCTTTTTGCAATTCAAGAAGAGATTCTTGCTATAATTCTATCAATAAAGGGAGACCATTGACTGACTGATATCTTCATGGTGGATAGTGGTACACCTAGCTATTAAATGGTAATTCCCCAAGGGCAAAACCAAACGGCAATAATATACTCTCTTGTACTTGTTCATTGATGCCACAAAAGTAGACAAAGCTCTTACCAATGTTTTCTTGCAGACTAGAGACTTGAGAAAATTGTTGGAAGCATTGGTATAGGGCAAAAATTGAAGGTTGATCACCTCTTTCAAATAATAAAAGGTCATCTGCAAAACATAGGTGTGTAATACCAAGTTCGGAGCACTTGGGATGATACTTGTACTGTCTATTTGCTCTGAGATTATCTAGACATCTGCTTAAATACTACATAGCAATAGCAAACAAATAGGGAGAAATAGGGTCTCCTTGTCTAAGTCTCTTAGCAGGATCAAAAGGTTCGGTAGGCTCTCCATTTACTATGATTGAGTAGTGAACAATTTGCACATATTTTAAAATCCACTGAATGAATCTAGTAGGAAAGCAAAGTGCTTCCAACATCTGTTTCAAATAGCACCACTCTACAGAATCATATGCTTTATGTAGATCAATTTTGACCATGCACCTGGGTGAGATATGTTTTCTAGCATACGCTCTCACTAGTTCATTGGCCAAAATTATATTGTCAGCTATTTTTCTACCAGGAATAAATTCAGATTGTGCTTCACATGTTGTGGTATGCATAAATTTCTATAACCTTGTGGCAATAATTTTAGGCAATTATATTGTAAAGGGTAGAGTAGCAGGCAATTGGCCGATAATCTTTGATATTATTTGGTGCAACATTCATGGGAATCAGGTTGATCATAGTACAATTAATAGGATTTTAGAAAAAATTCATTACTACATCATATATGTCCTCTTTAACTGTGCTCCAAGACCTTTTAAAGAAATATGCATTGTATCCATCTACTCCAAGAGCTTTATCATCTCCTATTGCTTTCAGTGCTTCATATACTTCCTTTTTGGTGACATGTTTGCATACCTTTTTGCATTACCTGTATGTTGACACACGAAAGAATTGGTCTGGTTGTTCACACAAGTTTTTTATAGAAGTCCATAACCTCATTTATAATGTTATCCAAATCAAGCAGTCTAACCCATGTGTTAGATCTAAGCTCATGCATTTTCTTCCCAGCTTTATCTAGTGAGCTCTTGATTTTCTGTCTCAGGGCACTTTCCTAAATATTACTCCATCTTTTAATGTCCTGTAGACATTGTTTTTCTTTAAAGAACAGTTCATCTAAGCATTGTGCAACTATCTGGATTTGGGCATGGGCAATATTCATTCTGATTTTGGTGATCTTTTCTGAAATATTCAAGAATTCCTCCTTATTCAGACTCTTAAAAACAGGTTTAAGAGCTTTCAGTTGTCCACATTTTGGGCATCTTCCCTTTTGGACTCTGTTGGTTTCAGATTGATGTTACAATATTATCAAAAGTTGAATAATCAACCCAAATATTAAAGAATTTAAAGGAAGTTTTGGCCCTCCATATAACCCTTTCCACTTTGAGTTTCATGTGGGAATGATCAGATGTATTAAGAAGATCATAAGTAGCAATTACATGTCCCCATTGCATCATCCAATCTGAGTTCCCAAATACTCTATTACTTATTCACAATTGAGGTGTGTGATGGGCTGGTTGGGATCCCTTCACCCTTAATAAGATGTTTTGGGTTGAAGTCACGAGAATGAAGAACTTTTTGGTAGGGAGTGTTTTACTCCCTTAGTGCAACAGAAGTAAACCAAAGAACATAAACGGAAGAAAAGCCTAAACAATAATAGTGGACAGTGTTATACATGCCTCAAGCTTCCAAGAATTTCTTATTATTTTCGTGATTTGTACAACAATTTTACAACATACAATTCATTTTACATACATTTGACTGTAGGGTGCGTTTGGTATGAAGGAAAATGTTTTTTTTTTAAAAAAAAAAAAGTAATTTTCTTGCTTATTTTCTAGTGTTTGATAAGTGAGCTAAAATATTGTCCCACACATATTTATGTGTAATTTAGGAAAATACAGGAAGTGGGGTGGGGAGGATGCGGTTTTGGTCTGCTAGCAATGAGCTTCGTATGTCAATTATGAAACTTGTTTTCTCTTTTCCGACCAGTGAAGTAATTTTCTTGATTTTTAAGCAACTTGCTTTCCTCGAGAAAACATTTTAACCAACCAAAAAACGTTTTCCTCTCCTCCATACCAAAACACACTTGTAGTGATAACATTTATCTTACAATTGGGCAGCATAATCATTGGTACAGCAGTTGGTTAACAGATTTTATCTGATTGTTAATGTTCAATACCCAAGATACAAGCTAAATAATATCAAAAGGAATGAAACTGACATATCCTGACTTGCTTCTACAAATGAGGAGTCACGCAAGCTAGGGAAGTGAAATCTATTAGAATAGAAAATAGTGCAACTCGATCAGTATAAGAATAAAGCGAGGTAAGTCATTGACACCAGAAAAGTTGGGTTAATAACTACACAGACATACCTACCACAGGTAAATCAATGTTCTTAGCTGATCAGATCATTTTACGCCAAACTCCTTATTCTGGCTATGGAATTAAAGTACGTGTTCGTGTCAACTTAAACTAGGACTTCTCTTCATCTGATTGAGGACATGCTGAAGGCCCTGGGGCAGCTTCAACATCAACGAAGAACTCCTCAACTAAAACAAAACCAAACCAAAAGCATAAGAAGGATTATTTCATACTAAGAAAAGCATAAAAAGTTTAGCTAGATCGAGTCATGTCATCTTTTAACTATGGGAAATGTTCATGCCCAAGAAACTTATTCATGATCCTCAGATAGGTAACTTTTCTAGACATGCCTTGTTTCCGGGTAATAACATTGCTTCTTGTAATAAATGTTCATACCTTCGTTGAGAGTGCAAATTTAATATGCAAATGCAAAAGCTTCTTTTTTTTTAAGGCCATGGAGCAATCATGTATCAGTATTGGGAAAAGGGTCAAAAATGCCCTTAAACTATGTGAAAGGAACAAAAATGTCCTCCGTTTATAGTTTGGCTCAAAATGCCCTTACCGCTAATACTTTGGTTCAAAAATACCCTCCGTTTGTATTTTGGTCCAAAATTGCCTTTGTCGTCAATATTTAGTCCAAAATGCCCTTATTGTTATTCAATGGGTCAAAATGCTCATTTTCCAAATTAATATATTATTAATTTCTTTTTAAAACATTCTTTTTCTAATAATATTTTTTAAAAAAAATAATTAGCAAATGTTTATCTTACTTCAATTCTGAAAAAAATAAAAAATAAAAAATTTCTTATTTTATTATCATTATTTTGATCGTTATATAAATATAAATAAATGATGGATATACTATGATCTTATATATATGACATATATTATCTGTCGAAAGGGTACATAAAGTTATTTTATTTTAATTGATAAAATGAGATTAAGAAGAAAAAGATATTTCCTACATTTTATTTGTTAAAGTTATTTTAGAAGAAAGAAAACAAGAATAGTGTTATAATATTTTAATTAGGAGGAAGATGTGTTTTAAAAGAAAAAATATAATATATTTATTCTGAAAAGGGCATTTTTGACCCATTTTATAACTATAGGGGAATTTCTGGACTAAAGTATTGACTGCACATAGATGTAGAGATACTTAAAGCTAATGCTTTTTTGAACTTCTCAATCTGTTTCTGATTCAAAGCATAAGACTACATGGGCAAGAAAGTAGTAATTCTCACCTATATCTTCTTGTTCTGGAGAATCAAGCAGAATATCTGAATCGGAAGGCAAAAAGGGGGAACCAGGGTAGTTTCCTAGAGATCCTAAATCTGCAATGAGTATTGGAGAAAAAACCTCTGTCAGATTTTGCTTTCCAGGAGTCGTACTATTAATAAAGTTTTTGAATTATGTATGAGGAAAATTACCTCCCAAGTTTGACAAGTCTGCTGTTAGATCCGAAAGACTGAAATCCCAAGGAATCTGATCCAAGGATCTCAGCAAATCTCTAGAATTACCAACACCATTATCTGGTGGAAGTTGCAATCCTACTGAACTTGCTACATCAGATGGGAACGAAGAGTCAAGCACTGATGTGTCAATTCCCATCCCTGAAATCTCCGAAGCGGTGAAGGGGAAGTGGCCACTGGAAGCTACTGATGCAGGGCTTACAGGCATATCAGACATGGCATTGCTAGGTGGAACAGCTGGTGCTACATCGGATGCACTCGTTTCTACCATCATACTGTCAACAAATAGGAAAATGTAAAGTGACATTTGCCATACCATTTCTTTTAAAAATCTACTATAGAAATAGCTTTTCATCATTTTAAGCCCATAAACATATTTGACCTTGTATATTTAGTGTAATTTTTGGATGAATGGGGTTTACATGAACCCCTTGAGGCACACTAGCACCACCCTTGTGGGCAAAAACCTAAACACAAACACAAGGGATTGAGCAGAAAAGTAATCTATTTCACCAACCTCACTGATGGATAATCCCATTGAACCTTCAGTGCTACTTAAACAACAAGAAGCGGCTAGAGTTCTCACCAAATTCTATGAAGCATGAAATATATATACTTGTCACGGAGTAAAGTTAAATTCAAGATCTTTGCAAGCATAAAATGGTGAGTATATAAGAAAAACATGAAACCTAATAGGGAACACATGTCGAATGGGGAAGTGTTTATGGATTTTTAGAGTTCTAGTCTCACATTTCGAAGTTTAAAAGGGAGTTTAAAGCCTAAAAAAAAAAAAGGATTCTCACTCATTTCCAGAGTTCATGTGCATTGGATGATAGTTGCTTGGTGCAGGCACCCCATTAACCACATGGCAACTGGACATGCCCATTGGATCAAAATGAGGTTGACCTGCAGCTGGATGCGGAGGTTGTTGTAGGACGGGATATCCCATGGGTAAGTTGTTAACTGCACTGAAAACAAGAGGCAATCAACAATAATGACAATAAAGTATACAAGAATATTGTTCAATAGCTCTGTAGATAACACAAAGTTCCTGTTCTCTTAAAGTAGCTTAAGTCCACTTCGAAAGGATGCGATAGTTTAACGTTGTTCCAGAAATGAAGAAGGATGAAAGGGAAGGAGTACAATAACTTCTATTGTATTAACTCATTATGCTTCCTCTCATGGGATGCCCCCATTTAGCTCTCCAACAAAGCAGTATTAAATCCAAATTAAGTCATAAAAGTGAATGACACAAACTAAATAGGGAACTCAACTGAAGGCTCTAACATCAACAGCCAACCAAATTAGTTTTTTTTTCATGATATACAGTTGGACAATGTTAAAATGAAGCTCCTTGAAGAAATAGTTTCATTTTCCCAGAAACACGAGTATTACTTTTGTAGATTAATACAGTTTAAGCTTATGAAAAGGGAATAAAAAAGCACATGCCATAGCTGAAGCAGAACCTACACTCCCGAAGGAAAAGGGTGATGGTCCCCATCCTTTTCAGATTATGAAACGGCAGGAAGACGAAGACAAAAAAAGAATATGAAATTGAATGAAATGATATAACGGTAAATAAAATTACCTGGCATGGTATTTATCCCATTCTGCATCGGAGTCAATGGAACCTTCGGAGGCACAGGATATTTCATCAGATGATATTGGTGCTCAAGCAAATGATTGAACAAGATGATTTGTTTCTTCAGTTTAAGCCTAATGTAGTAGGTCCGAAAGAAATCTGCATTTTCCTCTTCCAATTTTTGCCAAACTGTATTCAGTATGAAAAGGTATAAGAGACTGAGAACTGACACATATTATAACCAAAGTAATGATAAATATGAGAAAACATATTCCAATTAAGCAGCAAATACATAAACCATTATAATCACCAACAATTTCATTTTTGATATACATACCAAGAGCTGTAAATCCAGGATCTATCCGTGCACGATTAAGAAGTGTTTTAACCACTTCATCCTTATTCATATACAATTGTAAGCAACGTTCAATCAAGTTTTGAACCTACATCACCATTTGTGTCATAATAAAGTTAAAGAACAAGGTGCGACAGAGAACGGAAACTTCCCCTACACACACACACTTGTATAAAAGTATGTGTCTGAATAAAGAACTATCTTACTAGCTCAATATCTTCACGTGAAACTTTTCGGTTGTCATTGCCTGATGCAGAAACTGAACCTGAATCTGCTACAGGTGTATCAGTTGCATTGTTCTGCTGGTCACTTTGGGCCTCATGAGAAGCCTGAGTTGAAGATTGTTTCTCAGTTGTGTTTTGTAGATCCTGAAGTTGTTACAATGAACAATATAAGAAAAAAAAGTTCCATATCTGAACAACAAGTTACAACTTACCAAAAGAATTTAATAGCAAAAATGGTTTCAGAATTTTCATATGCATACATTATTTGCTGACTCTATAAGAAGAGAATTAATAAATAGTTAACTATAACAGGATAAAGAGGAACATCGTGATTACAGAACGGAGATTACTCAGCTTTATAAAATAAGCCACAAGAGTAAGCAGCGAGTTAATTGAGTCATAACTTGCACTGAGAAACTTTTCGAAAAAAATAGATAGCATTGCCAAAAAAGTGAAATTCCATAAATCAAACCAGAGAATGACATGAAGGATCTGAACACATCAAAAGGAGACCTAGTAAGATATAAACACAAGTACCTGTGTGGTCTTCATTTTAGCTAACTGCAAGCACACTAAATATCTCCCTGAAGCTCCAATACGCCATGGCTATAACTTGTATTACTACTTTGAAGATCTCTCAATAAAGGAGAAGAAATCACCTGAGAATTAAATGGAAGAAAGATTCAAAAAGAATTACAAGTCCACAAACTGTGTAAAATAAGAAGATCAAACTTCAGCATAAAATTTCAGGATAAGAAAAGCAAACATCATTTTTTAGTGCACGACACTCATATCTCTTCGGACCATGTAGTAAGATGAAATTGAAACAATATCTTTCCACTTCTGAGGAGCATAGTTGATCTACTCTAATTAGTGAACTCCATTTTTTGATAAAGTCAAGATTTTTGCACTGAATATCACACCAAGATAGTGTCATCATGTTTCCAAGGATCCATTGACCCATCCATGCAAAAATGAAAGGTTCCCTTTTCACCAAAAAAATATCAAAGAAACAAAAATCTGGTTTGATTTTCTGTCATTTACACCCAAATTGGCCAAAAAGCACAAGAGGAGCTGCTCGACTTTCCATCTCTCCTCTTCCTAGCATCCATATTTTCCACGTACCATCTTGTCAAATAATTTTCCATTGTTTGAAATACTCATATTTAAGAAAATTCTATAACAAGGTAGTAATGTAGTTTTTTTAGAGGAAGTTAACTGTATTACAAAAGCAGCATTAAAGAAGTGCTGAAATAATTGCAGGTTGAGCAAAAACCGAAAATCGAATACCTGTCTTATCTAATAAGGATTCTAAGAGGTTAAGAATTGATTCGCATCATTTACAAACTCTTCCTTACACCAATAAGATGACAAAAGTATACAATTAAACTTGGTCTGTTTGATTGTGTTTGACTTATCTTCAAAACATCTAGTGTTTCTTTCCCTCCACACTGTCCACCTTATGCATGTTGAGATAGTCTTCCACCACTATGATTTCTTGTTCCTGTTCTGCCGCTGTTCCATCAACTAGCAGTTGTGAGGTGTTACTTGGCATAACCCACATTGCGATGAATAAACAAATGGTTTATGGTTGGTTTCTACATCAACCCCACATAGTTGACATCTACTACGTAGAAAGATGCCTCTTCTTTGAAGATTTTGACGAGTCAGGAATGCATTATTGACTACCACCCAAGAGAAGTAGGTCACTTTATACAAGGTTCTAATGTAGTAACAGATGGTCCACATCCTTCCCATTCATCTAGCACATGTAACATCAACTTACTATAAACATCTCCTCTTCCTCAGATTATCTGACATTAGGTTAGGATCGCACATAGTATACAGTATAAAAAAACCACCTTTAGGTGTTTTAGTATCACCTCCATTGAGCAGGTAGTTATAGTATGAATTCATAAAAAAGCATTTGCTGCTTACCCATTTCCACAGTATTGTCATTTTTCCGTACAAAAAAAGGGTATTTTGTCATTTTCCCTATAGCACTATACATTCCTCTGAAGGAAACTATCCACTTCATCCCACTCCAATCTTGAATAGATCTCCGAAAATAATGCTTCCCCACATGCTTGTCCTTCTTCCTTCAAGGGTACCATATCTTTGACAGTGATTCTTAACTGTGAACCCAAATGAGTCTTGAGAACTCCTTCACTCCCCTTATGCTTCCCTCTCCACATGCATATGCGGCTACAACATTATCAAGGAAATCACTCATGCTCATTAGGTATTTTATCTTTATTATGATAAAGTAGTAACACCATAAAGTAATTGTTTTGGTCTATTCTATAGGTATATACAGATATGTGTCTCTTTTTTACAATTTTGATTTACACCTCCCTGCCTACATTTGTAATAGGATTAAGGACAAAGAAAGAAGCCGATTCAAGTGGATTTGAATTTAACTTCCTAAACCACTATCATGTCCCACATTGGTTCAGTTTTCTTATCATCAGGCTAAGAATATCTCACCCATTTCATCCTCACTCTTCTTTCCATAAGCTTTGGATGGAAATATGGCATGTCATCTTTTTCACTTTCATATCCTCATTTCTCCTATGATTTTCTCTATATCCTACTCTTTCACATTTCAATTTATCTTTTCCCATTATTTTCACAGAGAGAAAAACAAACTTACTGTACAACATAGTTGTGATCCCCAAGGCATGACAAGGAATAACAAGATGAAATATTGAAGCTACAAGGGATCAAACACAATCTGTATCGCAAGAGCATGGTGTCAGATGGGAGCTTGAATGGATATCAGTAGAAGTCAGAACAATGAATGTGATGGAAGGGACATTGTGAAAAAGGAGACGATTCAGGGTAAAATATCCACTATTTTGTGGTGACTCAGATCATTAGCAACCCAAGCATGCTAGCATTGAGAAGCAATAAACTAAAACATTATTTCCACAGATGGCCACAACTGAAAAAGGAGGATCTTTCATGAAGACCAAGTTCAAAATTTATTTCCATCAGGGGAAACAATAGGTAAATAAACTATCTATAAAAGAAGGGGCATAAGCATGAGGAACAATTTCAAAGTGCATGATAGTTTCTCCAATATGTTATTCAACATAGAAGAGTTGGATGAGTATACTTGATAACTTTGCGTCCTGTCTATCCAGATGCTCTACGTGATTTATGACTAATTTCTAAAAATGAGATGAGATTAGCATGGATTATCGAATGCCAAACCAAAGATAATTTTCAGCTTCAATCTGAGAGCTCAAATGTGCAATTCTCTAAAGGTCCCCGCTGTCTTTACTTACAAGTTACATTCTGCCACGAATCTATAAGAATAAGCAGCAGCCATTAGATACAGAAATGAGACCTCTCGGGCTCTGAAAGGCGATGAATTGCTGCGTCTTTAACTAACACTGCAACTAGGGACTACTGGCAGAACTAAACTGCTGAAAATGAAAAAGGATCTACTTGAAAGAAGACTACCAAGAGATTGGCTTATTTGAATGAGCAGAACACTTACCAACAATAACATACCCAGTGTAGTCCCACAAAGTGAGGTCTTGAGAAGGTAGAGTGTACGCAGACCTTACCCCACAAACTTTAGCATCAGCAATACCATTAAACAAAGAACCATGATAACAAAAAGCCTATTTTTATTTTTTACAAGTAGTATCCATAACAAAGAAGTCTCGAAAAGCTCAAACAAGATTGACTTGCAAAAATGATCAAACTATCCACAAAGATTAAGTCTTCTCTACAAAAACCATCATTTTGACAGAAAAATCACAAAAAACTCTGTACTATGCTGAACCCTTGCTGCAATATCCACATAAGAAATCAAGATAACCATCCCCATTTCAGAAAAGAAATCAGCAAAAGTTATGAACTAGGAAAGATCAGATATCTACATTGCAAGAACCTAATGTATCACAATACATAGAGGCAGAAACTCTAAAAGATCTGCAGATAGTTGCACACAGATTACTACTGCAAAATCAAGATTGTAGTACTGAAAGTACCCTATGATTATCACCAAGTACAAATAATAAAAATTCCCAAAAATACAAGAATCCCATTTGACAAATCTTCACATTACGCTTTAACCAGTGTAAAAGCAACACCAAAGATTGCATTTTTAACAAAATTTAACCCAATTCTTGAAATAAAAAACCAAAAAAGTGCAAATAAGAACATACCCAAAAAACAAAAACAGCAAAAAAAAAATCAAGTCTTTGTAAAAAAGAGAAAAACAGCTAGAGAAAACAACACAAACCTGCAGTTCGCAGCAGCAAACAAGACGCAAATTTGAGCTTGCCAGCAAACTAAAATGACAATTCTTGAAGTGGGAATACAGTACTTTAATTAGGAAAATTAAAAGAAATTAAAGGTGGAAATTTAGCATAATAAAGAAGAAGAAGCAGAAGAGGAGGAGATTGCGACAAAGAAAAAAATGGTTTCTTTTTTGTTGGATGATTATTGGTCCTTTTCTGTTCAGTAAGGTGTTGCTGTTACTGTAGCTGGCAAATGAAATAATGAAAAACTGGAAACTGCATATTACCGCCAAACCATAGTTTAACATAACTAATTATTTGAACTACTATATGTTATTCTAATCATCCATGGTTGTGGTGGGAGGCTAGAAATCTATATATCCATGAGACGGAAATAAGAGAATCTCAATAGTTCAGTTGGTTGATTATTTGAATTCTAATTCTTTTAACTTGTAATCTCGTCCTCCATTTTACTTCCTGTTACCCTAAAAAAGCAAGTATACCCTATATTTTTTTAACTTTCTCTGTTCTTACATGTCTACTATTTTAAAAATAATTATTCAACAATATTTGTTCAGTTTAGAAAATCAAGAATCTATCTATCTTATCTTTGTTATTAAATACTCCCTCCGTCCACAATTGTTTGTCAAGGTAAGGTCATGCACACCCCTCAAGGAAAATTTAATAAAAGGTGTAATTTGACTAATATAACCCTACTATACCAAGAATACCAAAAGTCTACATAACTTTTTAATTGAACTACAGTATCATTAAGGGTAGAATTGGAAAAAGGTGATTAATTGTTTCTTGATTGTTTAAATTGACAATTAATCTTGGACATCTATTTTTAGTATACCTGCCAAATAATTGTGGACGGAGGGAGTACTCCCTCCATTTCAAATTAACTAGTTTTTCGATACGTGCGTTGCATGTGATTATTAATTCAGAAAATTTAAGCAAAGATTTGAATAATAAGTTTTGCACAAAATAATATTGCAAATTCTTTTGTGAATGTTCAATGTCGATCATCATATATATAACTTATTCACACGATCCTATGAAGATGGCCAATGAAAAATTTTATTAGTTAAATGCAATAATGTATATATTTATTTCAATTTGATGAGGTTCAATCATGTAATTAGCAGTATCTCACTAATATTACCTTATAAACGATATTTGTTGTGTATTTTTCTTGCCATCTAACAAGATGTGTTTTGCACGTGTATTCCACTTAATTTGTTTAGGTGTCATATGAATATGTGGAGGACAACTACATTTTATTCTTTAGAAATATTTTTGTATATGAATTTTTATTTATAAGTTATAACATAATAGATGACGTTCTTTTTGTTGGCTCTCATATTTGACTTTTCGATTGACTGTGTACATAAATAAAAAATAGTCATTTGGCTGTCCATAGTTAACTGAGAAATGTTTCCTTTTTTTTTATAGAAAGAACTAAAAATTAAAATTAAAGAATATATTCTATCTGTGAAATCATATATATAATCACATGTTTATCTTACACCAACAATGATATATTTCATATACTTGTAAACAATTTTCAATTTATTCAACCAAACATGATTCGTCCAAGGAAAAATAACAACACCATGTTATCACATATATAGGGGTGGTATAATAATATGAAAAATTATTGGTCAAAAGTTAATGTAAGGAAATATGAAAGATAGAAATAATTAATGTTATAAGTATGAGAATTCATAATATTATAACTAAAGAGTGTAAAGATTGTGAATAACATTTGCAACAATTAGTAATAACTAAGAGAATTTATAATGTTACAATTAAAGAATTAATGTGCAATAGATGAATTTCTAATAAATTTTATACTTACATAAATAAATAGGACTTTTAATTAATGTTACTTTTTTTATAGTTATTAAATTTTAGGCAAAAGTACTCATTACCCCCTGAACTTGAAGCTTTTTATACGGTATACACCTAAACTAAATTCCGTTTTAATTACCCCCCCAAACTTGTTTATTCCTCCGTCGCATACACCTTTTTTGTCCACCTGGCGTAGAAATTGACAACACACTCTACCAGGCACGTGAGGAAGTGATTTTTTTCCACATCACAAAGCTACAACGGTAAAAAAAACGTAAAATCTCCATTTTTCTTTAATATTTGGCATATTTTAAACGAAAAATAGGGCAAAATGTAAATGAAAAGTAAAGGAAACAAAGATTAACACTTACTTGGTAAGAATTTCAGACAAATTTGGAATTTAATCGACCAACTTCACGTCTAGAAAAACTCAAATCCAGAAGAAGTTCCGCGAAATCAGCCCTTATTCAAAAATAACTTTTAAACAATGAATTTTAAATTTAAGAAATTTATTTTTTGCAATATTAATTTATCTAGGTGGCTATTATTTATCCAGGTGGAAATCCATATCACCACTTTTGCCAGCTGTCGCGCACGTGTAGTCACAATAGGAGCAGGTGGACGAAAAAGGTGTACGCGACGGAGGAATATACAAGTTCAGGGGGGTAATTAAAATGGAATTTAGTTTAGGTGTACACCATATAAAAAGCTTCAAGTTCAGGGGGTAATGAGTACTTTTGCCTAAATTTTAATTTAGTATAGGGACAAAATGAAAATGTTTATTCCATATTGCTGAATATAAAATTTATTTTGGTAATGATAAATTTTAAATGATTCATATATATTCACATATTTTCACATTTGTTGTGAGTTATTTTTTTAAAATAATATATTTTGAAGTTTGAAGATCTTGTTATATATATATATATATATATATATATTAATGAAAATATATATCTCATAAAAATTAGCTATTAAATAAATAAGAAAAATTAAACTAATACAGACTTCAACTAGCGTTATTAGAAATCATGTGAACTTTTTCTTTGTCAAAAATACTTAAATATTAAGAAATATTAAATTAGTAAAACAAAAGGGCAATGTTTACATAGTAACAACTATTTTGAAGCAAACTTCCTGACAATCTAAATCAAATAAGTAGTATTGATAAATAAAGTCATTCTTTTGTATTGAGCATCAGAAAAATAAATCGTGACAATTCTCTAACTCTTGAGAAGTTGAATAATTTTTGAAAAAGATATTCAGAAACATATATCTACATCACAAGATAATTTTTTAACAAAAACAAATGAATTTAGACTAAAATAAAAATTAAATTAATACAAACTTCAATGGCGTTATTACAAGTCATATAAATTTTTCTTCGTCGAAAGTACTTAAATATTAAGAACTAATAAATCAATAAAACAGAAGGACAATGTTTATATAGTAATAACTATTTTGAAGCAAACTTCCTGACAATCTAAATCACATAAGTAACATTAATAAATAAAGTCATTCTTTTATCATGAGCATAAAAAAATAAATCGTGCCAATTCTCTAACTCTTGATAAGTTTAATAATTTTTGAAAGATATTCAGAAGCATTTTTCTACATCACAAGAGAAAGTGTTAACAAAAACAAATGAATTTAGACTACATCATGTTAACTTCATATATTGGAACATTACATACTATTGTATATACTAAGCAAAAAAATAATTATTATATCATCAAAATTATTTTCCTCAAGTACTCGAGGTTAAGGAATATACCCTTTTACGATAGAAAAATTTACTTCATCAGAATAGTGGTACATCATATTCCACTAAACTTCGAACTCACTCAATGAAAATAAATCACACAAAAAAAATTAAAATTCAAGAAGAAGAAGAAGAAGAGTAGAAGATTTAAAAAAAATATGGTTAAAAAATGAGAGGAAACCTCTCTATTTATAGTCAAC
>JAJOOS010009706.1:0-19733 GCA_029582725.1 Solanum chiquidenum | reverse complement strand
ACCTGATAAAAATGAATCTATATCAGAAAGCCAACCAAGAGGATAATCTATTTGAGATACAATTACCTCAGATCTGTTGAACTTAAGCAGCAGACGCATAACGACACGAACTCTAATAATATCATTCAGAAATAGTAGTCATAATACTTGATCAATCATTTGAGAACATCAAATGAAATATCAATGAGCATTCAAAGATCCAGAAAAAATTATATGTCAATTTGGTGCTTTAACAGGCAATAACTCATTAAATTGAAACATCTCAAAAGTATTTCAAACAAGTAATCCCAAGTTCAAATCTCAATTAACTAATCAAAAACAGTAACTTTAACATAAAAAGCAACTAACAATTCAAATCTAAGCGGTAAGAACAACAGCACCACCATTTTCCTTAATCTTCTTCTCTGCGTTCTTCGACACCAACTTGGCCTTCACAACAACAGGTTGTCCCGTAGGCAAAACACCTTTACCCAAAACCTTGAAGTACCCAAATTGGGTAACATCAATCAACGGAGCAGTACCCTTATTGGCAGCAGCCTTGTCCTTCACCTCTTGAGGAAGGAGAGACCATAGAGTGTCGATGTTGACAGTAGGGCAATAGAATTTGTTACGAAGCTTGTGGAAATAACGCATACCTACTTTACCGAAGTAACCAGGATGGTACTTGTCGAAAAGGATCCTGTGATGGTGCATACCTCCGGCGTTACCTCTTCCTCCTGGATGCTTCCTGTGCTTTCCGACACGACCATGTCCGGCGCTGACGTGGCCACGCTTCTTCCTGTTCTTCTTGAATCTGGTAGTCATTTTCTCCTCGTCGGTGGCAGCAAAATGGGGAGAAGGGGAAAAGGGGAAGTGCGGCAGTGAGAGAATGGTGTGTTTAGGGTTTTCAGAGATTTATAGATGGAAGATCGATGGATTGGGCCCAATAGCAAATTTTGCCATTAGGGTTTTGACAGATCTGTTAGTAGTTAGATATGGGCTTGGGCCTTTATATGATGAGCCGTTTAGGTGAAAATTGAAAATAGTGTAAGTTTTTTTTTGTAAGTGAAAAACTAAATTTGAAAATTGTATTTGGTGATAAATTGGAAAATTGGAGTTGTTTTCATTTGTTATGAGTTAAATGGAGAAAAAAAGTAAAAATAATGTTGTGGTATTTTTCAAATTTCTGAAAATTCCGGAACAACGAAATTTAATAGCCAATTTTATGGTGTTATTCAAATTTCTGAATTTTTTTTGCCATGATGAAATTGTTCGCTAGACTTTGGAAAATACATTTAGCCATAAAATTCTAAAATTAACTTTTAAGTTAAATTTCAGAATTTTTCAAGAATTTGAGAAACAACAAAAATTATTTCTACTTTTTTTCACTTCATTTAACTCATAAAAAGTCAAAAACAACTCCAAATATTTGTGACCGAACACAATTGCATGCAAATTTCAAATATCATTTCTTCACTTTGAAATTTTATATATACATATATATTTCAAATTTCATAATAAAACATGAGTTTGCCTACAGATAATTGAAGAAAAAGAGAAACAATAGCTTTTGGTATTTTTTAAACTTTTTTCCCGGAGTTGATACGAAATAAAAATAAAACACAAGAAGCCATATGTAAAAGAATACGTTTTTTAAAAAAAATATTAATAATACGTTAAATTATTATCATGTTTGGATTTTTTTTTTAAATCTTTTACATGTTAAAAGAACGTTATAAAAGAAAAAAAAAAGCAACCATTCGAAAACAGTACAACGATTCCCATTAATATTAATAGTCACTTAAAAGGAACTATCAATTCTGTTCGTATAAATTCACTCACAAATGCGTCAAAACTGTTCACTTTTTTCAATGACAGAGGAAAATCACCAATTAAGAATTGATTTTATCTCTGATGAAATAAGAGAAATAGCATATAAGGGACAACAAGCGACAGCATATCAAATTGGTGATGAAGTTGAAGTTGCAAGTCAAGTATTAGGCTTCATAGGTTCTTACTTACATGCAACTATTCTTTATCCCGTTGGTGCTTTTCATTACAAAGTCCAATACAAGACTCTCGTGACTGATGATGAAACCGCGCCACTGAAGGAGACTGTACATGTCTCTGAGGTCCGTCCTGTTCCACCTAGTCTTCCATCTGAAGCAAGATCAATGGTAACCTACGATATTGTAGATGTGTATGACAAAGAGGCCTGGTGGTTCGGGGTCATTACTGGGGAAGACGAAGAAAATTACCATGTTTATTTTCCTACTACAGGGGAGCACGTTGCGTATTCTACTGATAAGTTGAGGTTTCATCAAGAATGGTCTAATGGCCAATGGATATTTCCTTCATTAGGAAGGATTGATTTTTTATAGTTGTAGAGAAATTCTTTTGTTATTGTAGTGTGATTTCAAATTTAGTCGCAATATATTATGTATGTTGATAAAGATTTTGATATGATATTTCATGTGTAAGAACTTTGTTACATTCTTGTTTCCAATATTTCAATTGAATTTGCCAGATGCATTTTGCATTAGAACTCTGTTTTGGGTGCTGCATTTGGCCAACCACTTTAATGTCACAGAATTCTGGTGCATTCTTTTTAACATATTCTGCGATGTTTTGTCCCTTCCGCGTTAGCCTGAAATGGATAAACAATAGCAGTATATCCCCTTGATAGATTTCATGTTGCATAGTTTATTTAACGTGTTACCTTGTGGGACGCGATGGACTAGTTCCAATGACAATGCTGGTAATGTTGACAATAGGAATAAGGTCAAGTAATGCTTCTGCTGGTGAATTGCTTTCGACAAGCAGAGTGTCAACTGCTACCTAATAGTTAAAGTAAAGTCATTAAATGTCATGAAACAAAGTTTTTGGGAATTTGGATGTGGAGTTTCCAATTAGTATATAGACTTGCACTCGATCACTTTAGCATCGTTGCATAGAGGGATGTATTTCTCTAAGAGATTCTTCCTCCTGTTACTCTCTTCATTGATGTAGACTTGCGCTTGAATTTTGCTCAATTGGATTCATGATAAGTTCCCTACTATCATACAAAATTCAACTTAGCAATGTTTGTTGGCATTCATTTTGCTTTTTTTCATCACAGTTCATAAGCATCATCTGTCCAATTTTAACAGAATTAAACATATTGAGTCGTAGTATCGGTAGGTTGATCTGCATCTGTCAAAAATGAGACAGCAGATCGAAACAAAGAACGTTGAACCTATATATTCAATATTCATGTTCTTGAATTTTTTGATTTTTTCGATAAATTGACAGTCCCACTGATGTGATGTCTTGATTATGCTATCGCGTTTGTGATATATCTACAGTTACATCAATCAAAAACTAAAATGAAGGAGGAAATTGAGTGGAGAAACAGATAGCAAATTGACCTTACCAAACACTCATGATCTCCTATATCTATTTAGATATAAGTATGGAGTGCAAGAGTAATAGTATGAAATTATCTGGTGTATGTATGTAGTTAATGGGAGGGAAAATGTGCATGAGGAAGATGCGAAATCCGGGGGAAATAGCATGATCAAGTGCCCATTGAACAACATACAAGTCATTGTCTGTGTTGCAATAGAAATGATTTCTTTATGAACAAAACATCGTCGAGTTATATGCAAGAGAACTTAATTATTAAAATTTAATGTTCACTATTACAGTAAGCTAAAGTACTGGGAAAAAAACTTGTCACATTCTTGTTTCCAACGTTTCAATCGAATTTTCTGGAAAAGCATATGCATTCAAGGAAATTCCTATCAGAATTTCTTGTAATCTCAGGCTGCGTTCGATTAAAACTTTGTTTTAGCTGCTGCACTTGGCTAACCACTTTAACCTCACAGGATTCTGGTGCATTTTTTTGAACATATTCTCCTATAACTTGTCCCTTCTTTACTAGCCTGAAATGGACAAATAATAGCATTATAGCATGCTTGAACTTTGATAATTTCATGTTATGGTGGAAAACTATGTTTACCTTGTGGAACGCGATGGCCTGGTTCCAATAACAAGACTGGTAATGTTGACAATAGGAATAAGGTCAAGTAATGCTTTAGCTGGTGAATTGCTTTCCACAAGCATAGTATCAACTGGTACCTAGCAGCCAAAGTAAAATCAAGAACTGTCATGTAACAATGTTTTCGAATTTTTGATGGAAGTTTCTGATTGATACAGACTTGAACTTACTTTGGCATCGTTGCATAGGCGAATGTATTTCTGCAAGAGACTCTTCCTCCTGTTATTCTCTTCATTGATGTAGACTTGCACTTGCTCTTTGCTCAATTGGCTTCTTGATAAGTTCCCAACTATCATACAAAATTCAACATAGCAATGTTCGTTAGCAAGTCCTTTCATTTTGCTTTTATTACATCAACTTTTCCTTAGTTCCTAGAAGAAGAAAAAAAATAGCTTGGTGCTCAAAGCATCTCGCGTTTCACGCAGGATCAAGGGAAGCATCGCGCTCATGGGGGTGTGTAATGTAAGCAATCTATCCTAATACAAGTATCAGTGCAAGGCATCCTGCATTCATGTAAGGTACGTGGAGGGGCCGCACCCTAAGGGGGTTTAAATATAAGCACCCTGCCCTGATATTGCACTTGTTAGTGGCTGATCCACGGCTTGAACCTATAATCTATATGTCACAAGTTCGAGTCAATTTTACCAGTGATCCAAGGCTCCCCGTCCCTTTGTTCCTAGAAAGTATTCACCTCTTAACTAACTTTAATCTGACTTAAGACTAGATATATGGTGAAAAATCCTAGGATTCTTCACTAATGAGATAGCAGCAGCAACAAGAAAATTGAACCATTATATTCAATATACTCTTTCATGTTCTTGAATTTCCTGATTTTTGAATAAATCGCGACACTCCTCATATGTGATAAATTGAATATACAGATACGTATGTGCAAGAACAATAGTTACCTGGTGTAGGAATGTACTTAATGGTAGGAAAAATATGCACGAGGCAGATGCGAAATCCAGGGGAAATAGCATGATCAAGTGCCCATTGAACAACATACAAGTCATTTTTCCCAACAACTACATAAACATCATTAGTTTCTGCATCTTTTATTGTAGTACTCTTGCTATCTTCTCCAATCTCTTCGATTTCTCTAGACATCTCTTTGTATTAATCTTGAATATAGCCGGTAATTAACAACGATACTAGTTGTTCTCAGTTCTGGTCCCTCATCTCAGTTTTCATCTCAAGGAAACAAGAGTAAATGTTTAAAGAATGATGGTGGTTTCTAGCAAAGACACCAACAATATAATTTTTTTGTCAAGTTGTGGAGTGTTTCTTGGATATGTCACAGTCTATGTAACAACTGTTCCTTTTATGTAAAAAGAAACTTTTTTTTAATGTTTAAAGAAAAAAATGATGGTGGTTGCTAGCAAAGACACCAATAAAATGAAAAAAAGTTTTATAAGAATTTTTTTTCATGTCAACATCTGTAGGGTTCTTGGACATACCATATTCTAAGTAACAACTGTTCCTTTTATGTAAAAGAAATTTATTTTTTGTTCACATGGGAAGGTTTTCTTGGACCATATCACAATTTTATGATAGTGCAAGTCAATTTTTCTCTTTTTCCTTTACTTATGATCTGTTTTTCCAGAAAAGTCACCCGAAGCAAAAAAACACAACAAAAAAGAAAGGAGTCTGTCAGACAGCCATGGGACCATCCTAGGCCTGAAGATCAGGTCTAAGAACGATCATCTACTGCAACCACAGCTCGAGGAGCCATGGTACGCTGTTAATCACGCTCTGGTCACATGGCCATGCTTCATCAACCAGACTTGGTTTCCTGTCTCCTTAGAAATCAAGGATACAGTGGTACGAGCCTATAGAACAGATCCTGTTCAAGTAAGGTCGTGACATATGACACTTGATCGGAGCATATAAAGCTGTAAGTTTTGTGTTCACTTCCGATGTGGGAGTAATATTATATTGGCCCGTCACACAGTCAACTGAAATACAAATTAATAAATGGACCTTACTTTTCTGGTTTTTTTTTTATTGTTTATAGAAAAAATAATTATGTACAACTGTAATAATTTTGTTGTAAGGTCATCAATTTTGTAGAAATTATTATCCTAAAACTCTCTGATCTCTAAACAATCATAAATCAGTTATTATAGATGAACTTGTGTTTACTATGCAAAATATAAATAAGATTCCAAAAGCAACATATTGTATGAGACATGTATAGAGAGGGGAATTGTTAGGTAACGCCAACATTCTGTAAATGACAAGGCTCACGAGAGGGGTTGGGTTGGCAGCAAAAGAGATAAACAAGAATATATATGCTGACTTTAAAAATTACAAGAAAAGTTAAATATTATCGACTTATCTCTGTATGGATGTATAAAGTATGCTTTTACTTTAGACTACTCAGACATATATATATGCATGAATTTCGTCCATCTTTTTTCTTCATCTGATTTTAAATGTGCATGAAAAATCAATGTCAGTATTAATTTGGTGCACAGTATAATTGTGCAACTCTCAAGTCTGAAATAAGAAGCTACAATTTTGCAGTTGGGCATATCCTGTTGACAACATCACCTAATTTACAAATGTTTAACTTTTGTACATTAATCGTATAAAATTGTTTAACACTAATATGTCACTTTAAAGATAATTTCTGGTAATTAATCATAACATTAACTGGAAAAAACTTCAATTTTACAAGTAGTTATATTGGAATGATATTACAAGTTTTTTGTTTAACCGTACGGGCGATATATGGGTGGCAAAATCAAGCTCAACCCGCCCAACCTGACCCAATCCATTAAGGTTTGGGTTGGTTATTGACTCACCCATAACCCATTTATTAGCTCAATCATCTCATTTCAATCCATTAAAAATTGGGTTGATATGTAACCCAAATTAATTTTTTGAGAAATCTTATAAAAATATTATTAACAAACTTTTATTTTATTTTATATGTTATATATAGCTATAATAAAGAAAATCAGGATTTTATTAGGTACTAAAAGCTTACAAAATAACAAATAAAGCTATTAAAACTTAGTAAAAATTGGGCGGATTGGATTATGATCCATTACTAATCCGTTTTGACCCACCCATTTTGGCCCAAATAAATTTAGTTGGGTTGGGTCTTAACATGTGTATTGTCTTGACCTATTTTGACCCGTCCAAATTTAACCCAACCGGCTCAATTGTCACCAGGTATAAGTTAAATCCAAGTTACAATTGTATCATCACATTGACTCAGGAATTTTTTCAGTTATCTCTTCTTCATTTTTTGGGGGTGTTTTATTCTGTTTATAGTTTATATGACCAAACAAAAAGCATTAACGCTGTACCCAATGAGAAAATCAGTATATTACTTTTTTGGAGCAATTCATCCTTTCCGAATCTAGCATATAACTCTATGTTGTATTGTGCTTTTCAAGTTGCTTGTTTCACGCTTCTTCTTTTTTTAACTTAGACAAGTCTTTGTGAAATAACTCTGATCAAAAGAACGGCTCAAATGGAGTGATCCCTCCAAATGAAAAAGGTGATTTTGTAGTTCTTAGTCTATGAATATGCATTATTATTATTTTTTCATTGAGGCTCAAAAATCATTTTTCATATTTTTGTACGACTTGCATGTGTTAATCATAAAACGGAGAATACCAAATTACCAGCTCGCCCATTCATCTTCCACCAAGTGTTATATGCTGAGCCTAACACCTCATCAACTCAGTCCCTCGTCACACCTTAGTCTATGAAAATGCTTTATTTTATTCTTTCATTGAGGCTCAAAAACCATTTTTCATATTTTTTACGGCTTGCATGTGTTAATCATGAACCTTATAAACTAGAAATATTATGAATAAATGTTAGATGACAATCAATTATTTTATTAGTTCTGAATTAGGGGTGTTCACGGGTCGATTTGGATCGGTTATTGGTCAAAATCAAAACCAAACCAACTTAATCGGTTTTAAAATTATCAAAACCAAACCAAACCAAGTATAGTATATATTTATCGATTTGGTTATTATCGGTTTGGTTTGGTTATTCGGTTATTAACCATAGACAAAAATAAAAGAAACAATTCATTCAAAACGTGAAAAAAGTGACAACAATTCATTTAAAATGAAAATAGTTACAATGACTGACATTACAGAACTTTCAATCAATGTATTTACTATGAATAAAGCTTCAAAATTCATTATGTTGGCCTAGAAGAAAGAGAAAGTGATATTTTCAATCTTATAAAGAATTGTCATAGACACACTCATATATATAAAACCAATAAAATAAATATTTTCACCTTGGACATTTTTTCTTTGATAAGTAAATTATAAATAGATTTGATGAAAACACATATAAGATCTTTGAAATTATTTATAAAAATAATATATTATGTATGTATATTAATAAAATATATGTATACATTTGTCGGTTCGATTCGGTTATTTCTTCGGTTTTTTCGAATAAAATCATAACCAATCCATATATTATCGGTTTTTAAAAATCTAAAACCAAACCACACCTAACCCAAATAAAAATCAGTTTATTTAATCGATTTAATTCAGTTTGAATAGATTTTTATCCAAGCCGTGAATACCCCTATTCTGAACTATATTCACACAAGTTAATAAAAAAGTAAATAGTAATAAATAAAAAAGAGATATTTATTTAAATCGTCCATGTTGACTTGACAATCATAGTTTGTGGATGAAAGTCAAATATATAGCATTAAACTGGAATATTCTACTACCATGGTACATAATGGTTAACCTAACTGCCACATTTTTTTAATTATATGAGTATTAATTTGACTAATTTTCAAAGTTAAATTATATTATATTAAGTTAATATTTTAAATAAAATTTACATATTCAAAAACTATACGAAAAATACTATAAATTGATTTTTTTTGCATATCAGTGTGATGAAAAATATATCATAAATGTTTTTGTCAAAATTCTTATCATTGACTCTAAAAAAAACTATGACAATTAAAAGTGGACCGAGGAAGTATTATATAGTTCTTTATGCGTATCGTCGTAGAAGTTGTTCCTAGGAAATATTATGGCTCTCGGGTATCCAAAAATGATAAAACCACTTTAATGATGTATTTATTGATCTAATCAAAGTAAATATTCATGTAAAAAGTCGTCTAATATATGAAGTGCAAGTATATATTCCCAATTTTTGAAGCTTCCTTTCGCTACACTATATTGACTAGGGGGATTTATTCACACACCAACATCCAAAATAAAGCCAAAAAAATGTTACGTATTTGATTTGTTTTTAGCAAAATAAAACCAATACGTGCATTCTAATGGTTGATAATTGCTTATTATACTTTTGTATCCCTCAACTCTCCTTTTTTTTTTAAATAAAATAAAATATATGAAAAAGGGGCAAGAACCTTTAAAATTATGGTAGAATTGTATATATGAATTATGCGTGGTTTGATTGCTACATGAATTTAATTTCCTTCGTAATAATTATATTCCTTGATTTAAACTCCTAAATTATTTTGATTCAATTTTTGTTGTTGTCTAATTTAATTTTTGTGTCTTTTTTTTCAATTCTAATATAGTTTTGATTCAATGACAATAACTATAACTTGTAAGTTTTATATATCCAATAAATGAAGAAAATATTGGCTATTGGAGGTGTAAATAAATGAAAAAGGGGTAATAGAATTTCGGCTTAGCTTAGCGTGTAATAGACACTTTTACAATCTTCTTTGAAATTTTTCGATTTCATAATATTTGATCTATACTGATTTGACATAATGTTAAAAAGTTTTTATTACTAGCATATATTTTATAAACAAGTCTTATAAATAGTAATTTGAAACTCTAAATTTTATTATTATTGCTTTATACATCTACTATTTAATACTTTCTCCATTTTTAAAAATAACTTATTTTTCTTTTTAGCTGGTTTTAAAAAATAATTGCTTTCTTTTTTTAATAATATTTTAATTTCAGTTTTCTATATGATATTGTTTAAAACCACAAGATTTAAGAACATTTTAATACATTTGCTACAAGTTTAATTTAGAACAATAAAATTTAAAAAAAAATATATTCCGTGTTAAATCAAACTAAAACACTATTTTTAAAACGGAGAATACCAAATTATCAGCAGGCCCTTTCATCTTCCACCAAGTGTTATATGCTGAGCCTAACACCTCATCAACTCAGTCCCTCGTCACCTTAAGTGGACCCACATTTTTAATTTCCCAAAACGCCCTCGTCTGTCGTCACGTTTTCCTCCCCCTATATATATAGGCTTTTCCCCCAATCCCAATTCAAATCGCTCGAAATTTCAGCTTTCTCTAGAAGCTTCTTTTCATTCTTCCGAGCACAATTTCCGCTTTCAATTAATCTCCTCGCACTGAATTTGGAGCATGAGTCACTCTACACAAATCGTCAAATTCCTCTACAGTTACGGCGGTAGAATCCTTCCTCGTCGCTTCGACGGTACGCTCCGTTACATCGGCGGCTTTACTAGAGTCCTCTCCGTTGATCGATCTATTTCATTTGCAGGTTTGTTTATACATTCATCTCCTTGTTATCACTTCGATTTTGTTTAGTTACCTTTCTAGGGAACTGATTGAAATTTGACTGATGCAGAGTTGATGGTGAAGTTTGGAGAATTGTGTGGATCGTCTATGCGTTTAAAATGTAAGCTGCCGACTGAGGATTTGGATGTTTTAGTATCGATTACCTGTGACGAAGACCTGGCGAATGTAATTGAAGAGTACGATCGAGTTTCATCAATGACGAATACAGAGATTAAGATTAAGGCGTTATTATCTCCAATCAATTTGCCGAAAAAGAAATCTCGTCCGTCTTCGCCAATGTCTTGCTTCAATTTCCCGGCATCGAACTTGAAGCATGGAAAACTCGGCCGGTTCAATTCGCCTCCGTCGTATGCGGCGCGTAGATTGTTCTCACCAGGTGTGGGTTATCCGATCGGGAGACGGACAGATCGCGAGGAGTTTTACTATCCTTACTGTGGACACGGAGGCGTTAAGCTTCTGTATAACGTTGTTCCTATCCATTGCCAATAGAAAAAAGATACCCGAGAGATAAGAGTAGTAAACAGTATTGCAGGAGAGTTGTTTACATAGATGAAACGAATCTCCTCCCCATAAAGAAGGGACAGATAAAGAAAATATTCATCACATCAAATAGCAAAAAACAGATTCAATATAATATTTTGGTGCCTGAATCAAATTGTATATTGCTTGAGATTATTGTTTATTCAATTGTGAGGTGGATTTATGCTTCGAACTGATATATTTGTGATCTAAATTCTATGTTCTTTGCTCGAATTCTCCGTTAAGACATTTACGCTGCTAGGGTTACTTGTAAGCGTAGGCGTTTCGCTGTTCTGGGTCTGCGTCCACCTCAATTTATGTGATAGATTTCGTTTTTTGCAGAGTCAAAATATTTAAAAGATGTATGACAAATTTATATTAAAAATAAATTTGTTTAAATCTCAAAATTTGAAATATATAACATAAATTGAGATAAAAATAATATTTATTTATGGTCTATAGGATACAATTGCTCTACCTGAGCTAGTGTAAAGTCTGCATAAGAGTTTTGAACCTAAATAAGCCACAAAAAAAAATAAAAGTGATCAAAATAAGCCACTATTCTAGTAAGTAACTAAAATAGGCTTGGTGGAAGAAAATTTTTTGTTTTATACAATATTTCAAACGTTTTTCGTTAGTCTCATAACATGCATATTTTAATATATAACGAAACTATTTTTTACAATTTGTAAAGTGAAAGTTTTTCTTAGACTTTATAAAGTGGAAGAAAAAATTATGTTTATAAAGAGGAATATTTTTCACGTTTTGTATTAAATTGTATCTCTTTATGAAAAGTGGAAGTTTTTCTTACACTTTATAAAATGGAAGAAAAAATTATGTTTTATAAAGAGGAATATTTTTCACGTTTTGCATTAAATTGTATCTTTTTATGAAGCTTTTGCAGTGTTTGTCATACAATTATATTGATTTGACATATCATAAAAATGAAAAATATTTGAGTATTACATTATGTATTTTTATTTTTTTATTTTGAAAACTCCTCCAAGCTCTATTTAAGGACGTTCAAACATTGCCCTTCAACATCTTTAGTCTTCTATTTTTCTTCATTTCAATCACAAAAAATATGTCTTCTGAACCAAAAGTTAGAGTTTTGATTTATTGGGATGGCAAAATTATACATAACGAAAATATCGTTTATTATAAGTGTCATCCCAAATACAATGCAAAATATTAAATTAATGTCCGATGTCATAAATTTATTTCATCAATTTATAAAAGAATGGGTATAAATAGTATTGATTATAATTTGATTATAGTCGAAAAATACCCCATTTCATTTTATCACAAGGCCAAGTAAAATTTGGAGAGTGAATTATCTATAATGACGAATCGTTAACCGACTTTTTGAGGGTTCAAAATGACTACATAGTGATATCAAGTTAACAATACTTGAAATCTATGTTAGGAAGGAGCTTAAGACTAGTCAACAACATTCTCCTATAACAATACTTGAAAAATATTTCTCTTTGTTAAACATTTTTTTTTCTTCCACTTTATAAAGTGTAAGAAAAACTTACACTTTACAAAGTGTAAAAAATAGTTTTGTTATATATTAAAATATGCACGTTATGAGACTAACGGAAAACATTTGAAATATTGCATAAAACGTAATTTTTTCTTCCACTAAGCCTATTTTTAGTTACTTACTAGAATAATGACTTATTTTAGTCACTTTTATCTTTTTGTGGCTTATTTAGATTTCAGACTCGAAATTAGAAGACATTTGCAACCTATGAAGATCGGAATAAGGATGAAGAGTGAAGACATATTTCATTTACCTAATGGATGTGAGTGAGGCCTTAGAAGGATGATTTTGCCAAATAGATGTGAGTGGGGGCTTGTTTTAGATATGTGGTTGTAACTTGTAGCAATAGAAGATCCCGACATATGAGAAATTGAGGAGTATCCTTTTATCATTAATTAGAAGTGTTGAATTCAAGTTTGATGCATGGAGTTGTTTTCGTTAAAAGGTGTTTTATTCCTTTATATATATTTTAGATTGTAATTCAATTTAGTTGAACTCCAATATGAATAACGAATACAACAGAAAGCAGGATGCAGAATGGGAAAGATACCAAGACGTCAAGAAACAAAAACAATTCATGAGCCGTTGGCATTTGTTGGAAAAACTTACTTGAGTACTATTAATTTATTTTGATTTATATCGTTGAAGGAAGCATGAAGACTGATGGAACATGTCAAAAGAACAGGTCCATTGAAGCAGACTGACGAGTTAGAATTAGAATCATACTAGGATTAGACTACTGAATTCTAAATTATGTACGACTAAGTTACTGTATCGTATAGGAGGCTAAAGTCGACTAAAATATCATGTATATAATATATTTATGTTGTAGTAGGATTCCTAGTATATAACTAGAATATTTTAACACTTTGTTTGGATAATTGTTATTCACTGTTTCATAATGTATTGTATTGTACTCTATTGTATATTCTATGGTAGATATAATATTTGGCTAGACTGTATTGTTTATTTTTGTTTAGTAACATTTTTATTTTTTGATTTGATTGTATCGTACTGTATTATAATTTATAAATTTACTAAAATATCCTTAATTATTATAGGATAGGAAGTTTGACTAGGATTAAATAATATATAATAAAGGGTAAAAAAGTATTATGAAATATTATGTCATGATACAATTGAAAAAAGAAATTAAGCAGCAATGGACACACACCAAATTAATTGTTTCATAAAATGAAGATTTTCATTATTACGTAATAATAAAATTTAATAATATAATATAATAATATATTTTAAGTAACAATAAAAAATAAGTATAATAACGATATAATACAATATAATGAATACAGATAGAGTGCAAGTAGTCCGCAGCGAGTGTACTAATGAATTGGTCGACTGGCCGATACATATGAACCTTGGGAACATAAATTAGGTATAGAGAGGATGAATCTAACAAAATGATAAAATCAATTTTGTTTCACCGCAATTCAAGTGTTAAACTGTTCCCCTCATCAAGGATATGTAGCTTTCTATTGGTTTTTCTTTTTTGGTTAAAGAAATACACATGCTTCTTAATTATTTTAAATTAATCAAATTTATATTTCGTTATATTTTTTACTCAAAGATATTCTTATCATTATATGTTTAGCTCAAAATTACCCATAAATTATTCAAAAAGACTCATCTTACTAACGATTACGCTAAAATAAGAAAAAAAAGACCAATTAATCAAATTAACAAGAAATGAATTAATCTAAGACTGACCCTATAAGATAGAAAACATTGTCAAGTAGTGAATAGTGAAAAGAAAGTAAGTAATTAGCCAACCCTGCCATGTGCAGCCACATGCCCTACACTTCCCTATTTCCACAAACTCCACATATTTCATGATTAAATTCAGAACAGATACAGCCATACACAGCTTCACTCTTCCTTCTTCAAAAAAAAATAATTCAAACATTCTCATAATCTCTCCATCAAATTAAGTCAATCTCAAGTAAAACAAAAGATGAAGGTCACAATAACCACAATTTTTTTCTTAATTTTGATCCTAATATTGATATCTTTCTTAGATTTAGTCCCATTTCTTGTCGTTGGCACTGTCGTTCTCGTGGGAACAACAGTAGTAATTGTTCTAGCAGTACGAACCACCGTAATAACATGGATTATGGTGCTCGTACTGCTAGCATTCACTGGTAAACGCCGCAGGGGCGTAGTGAAGGATGGCAAGTCGATCACGTCTGAGGTGGCAATGTATGCGGCCAACGTTGTGTTTAAAGAGAGGGGATTATTTGCTTTCACTGGTACTGCTATCATTCTCGGCTTCACTTCTATCGCATTATATTGTTAATCACAATTATTAAATCTCCGTCACACTTTCATTTTTAGTTTATCTTGAAAAAAATGTGATTGAAAAATCACAGTTGCTGTAAAATCTAACATTCACAATTTGTAAATATTTGGATACAATGAGTACTCACTTTCAACACATTTTGAACTTACCACAAAATTTTATGGTTCATTTTTGTTATTTTCTCCACAAAAATATCAACGTCGTGTTTTGTATTATAATTTTTTTCGTTTTTAAACTTTATGTCTAATTAGATATCATCATATAAAATGGGACCAAGAAAGTAGATATCAACACTTCTATTGTTTTCTCTTTTGGTCCTGGTTGACTGCAGGCAGTGGCACAGCATGGGGTATATTAATCCTTCATTTTGTACTTAATATGGATTGTAATATCGTGATGAAACTGTTTTTATTTTTAATTAGAAATTTCAAATTCAAAGTTTAGGTATAAAGAAAATTTTATTTGGAGCGTTATCCCAAAATAAGCCATATAATATACTATTTAAATTTAATATGAAATCTAAGCCATAAATTCGATATCTTTTCACTTTTCTTTTTTGCAAAGTAAAGTATGTTTAATGTTTACAATGAATGTTGTTGGCGATCGTGGCTAAATTTTATGCAGGCACTTTGTCAATAAAATACACTTTCTTTACACATCTCATTTCTCACTTTCTGAACTTCTCTTTCGCCTTTTATTAATAGTAGCAAACTAGCAATCTACTTTATATTACAAACTCAAAGTAAATTATATTAAATTTATTATATCACTTTCTCTGTCTCAATTTATGTGGTGTTTTTTATTTTTTTTGAGAGTCAAACAATTTAAGTTTGATAAAAAAAAATTACATGGAATCTTTAATTTTTTAAAATGAAATTTATATATTTGTAAACTACCTAAAAAGTACTATATAAGTCACAATAATTGACAATTCAAAATAATTAAAAGATATATGAAAAAATTTAAGGTCAAAGATAGAATTGATTTTGAATTTCGAAATTCAAAAAGTGCCACATAAATTGGAATGAAGGGAGTAATAAATAGTGGTAAAAAAACTTAATTTATATATCTGATTTTAATTGGATATAGTATTTAAGAAATTAGAAAAAACTTTTGAATTTTTTGATTTTAAACATGTGGTGGAAAAGTATAGGTTACTCCTCTCATTTCAAATTATCTATTGTAAATTTTAAAATTAGCTGTCTCAAATTACAAACTCTTGAATATAGTAAATATAGATTATTATTTTAGACAAAAATGAGGTCAAATATTAAAAAAAAATCCATCTTAATTACATTTTTTTTTTTAAAGAAGTGCACAAAAAAAAAATACAATAAATAATTTGAGAGCATAGGAGTGTGTATTTACATATTAGTTTAGTGCAAAACTGCAAATATTAGATGATTTGTTTTCAACATCATAATTTGTATTATAATTTTTTTGTTTTTAAATTTTATGTCTAAATAGATTTGATCATAAAAAATGAGACGAAGAAAGTATATATCAACGCTTCCATTGTTTTCTCTTTTGGTCCTGGTTGACTGCAGGCAGTGGCACGGCATGGTGTATATTAATCCTTCATTTTGTACTTAATATGGATTGTAATACAATGATAAACCTATTTCATTTTTAATTAGAGGTTCCAAATTTAAGATTTAGGAATAAAGAAAATTTTATTGAGAGCTATCCCAAATTAAGGTATGCTATGTACTATTCAAATTTAATGGAGGCTTTAATATGAGATTTGAGCTGTAAATTTGATATATTTTCACTTTTCCTTTTTTGCTAAGTAAAGTATATTTACATTTAGGGGTGTGCATTATTTTTTCGGTTTGGTTTTGTACTATTCGGTTTTTGGTTTTGTAAAAGTGTAATCCAATTCGATTCGAAATAAATTTGGTTTGACTTGGTTTGGTTTTCCTCTATTCAATTTGGCTTTTTTTGGTTTAGTTATTTAGTTATGTCAATAATTAATAACATAACCAAAGTAATACTATTGAATCCCTTAAATATACTTTCTAATATAAATCATAACTAAAACTTAAAACGAAGACATCTCGCCATATTCATCACAATACCTATAACTATAAGTATACCTATTATAGATGTTCAGACATAAAATATAAACGAAATCATTATGAGAGGCAATAACCAAAAAGGGATAAAAGTGGTTAACTCTAACTTAATATATATATATATATATATATATATATATATATAATTTTGGTTTTTTCAAATTTTTGATTTTTATTTTTTAAAATTCAAAACCAACCAAAAAACTAAATAAAGTAATTTATTAATTCAAAATCAAACAAAAAAATCAATCCAAATAAAAATTTAATTTAATTTAGTTTAACGGAAAAGGGCCAAAAATGCCCTTGAAGTATAGAAAAAGGTCTAAAAATACCCTCCATCCATCTTTTGGTCTAAAAATACCTTTCTACTCATCTTTTTTATTTAAAATTATCCTTCCATCCACCTTTTTGCTCACTTATACCCTTGCAACTAACAACCCTCTTTTTTTTTAAATACTTATTTTGTGTCATTTTCTTATTGAATGAAATAAAAATTCACCTCTATTAATTTTTTCCCATAATTTATCCAAATTAAAACAATATATCTTTTCAAGATCCAAAAAATATATTTTTTTAAATCTAATATAACTTTTTTCCAAAAAAAAAATTTGTTTTAGATAATTAAAATATTTTAAAAAATATTAGTCATGCCACAATTACAGGGACATAATATATTAATATAAATCCTAAAAAAAAATTGTTCCAATTGGTGCACCAGTCCAAGATTTGATCACTAATGACGCGGACGACAAGATTATTAGTCAAAAAAATTAAATGATCTTTTTTTTTAAAAAAAAAAAAGATAGACATTTTTTAGGATTTATATTAATATATTATGTCCCTGTAATTGTGGCATGACTAAAATATTTAAGAATATTTTAATTATCTAAAACAATTTGCTTTTTTGGAAAAAAGCTATAGAAAATAGAAATTACTAGATTTAAAAAAATATATTTTTTGGATCTTGAAAAGATATATTGTTTTGATTTAGATAAATTATGGGGGAAAATTAATAGAGGTGGATTTTTATTCCATTCAATAAGAAAATGACACATAATAAGTATTTAAAAAAAGAAGAGAGGATTGTTAGTTGTAAGGGAACAAGTGAGCAAAAAGGTGGATGAAAGGGTAATTTTAGACCAAAAAGATCAATAGAAGGGTATTTTTAGACCAAAAGATGAATGAAGGGTATTTTTAGACCTTTTCCTATACTTTAAGGGTATTTTTGACCCTTTTCCGTTAGTTTAATTATTCAGCTTAATCTGAATAGTGCACACCCTAATTTACAATGAGTGTTATTGGCGATCGTGGCTAAAATTTTATGCAGGCACTTAGTCAATAAAATACACTTTACTCATCTCATTTCTCACTTTCTGAACTTCGCTTTCGCTTTTTATTATAGTAGCAAAACAATCTATTTTATATTACAAACTCGAAGTAGATTATATTAAATTTATTATATTACTTCCTCTGTCTCAATTTATGTGATATTTTTTTTTCAAGAGTCATATAATTTAAGTTTGATCAGAAATTTACGCGTGGAATCTTCAATTTTTGAAATGAAATTTATATATTTGTAAACTATCTAAAAAATACTATAAGTCACAATTATTGACAATTTAAAATAATTAAAAGATATATAAAAAATATAATATCAAAGATAGAATTGGTTTTGAATCTCGAAATTCAAAAAATGCTACATAAATGGGATGTAGGGAGTAATAAATTGTAGTAAAAAAAACTTAATTTATATGTCTGATTTTAACTTGATACAGTGTTTAAGAAATTAGGAAAAACTTTTGAATTTTTTTATTTTAACATCTAAGGTGAAAGTTGAACTCAAAACATTATAAAAAAATAAACATTATCTTTTTATGGACTAAAAAAAATAAGTCAAACAAACTCAAATATAATAGAGAGTATTAAATAAGGCCATTAAATAACAATGGTTGAGTGTAAGAGGATTAAGCAAAAGTATAGGTTACTCCTCTCGTTTCAAATTATCTATTGTGAATTTTAAAATTAGTTGTCATAAATTACAAACTCTCGAATACAAGTAAATATTTGATAAATAGATTATGTTTTTAGACAAAAATGAGGTCAAATAGATTTTTTAAAAAAAGCCCTCTTAATTACATTAATATTTTTTTAAAAGAAGTGTACAAAAAAAATAAATAAATTGAGAATATAGGAGTATGTATTTACATATTAGTTTAGTGCAAAACCACAAATATTAGATGGAGTATTTCTCGTGAGAAAACATCAGTTTTATAAAGTTTGTATTGAGAAAAAACTTACCTCGAATTACAAGTTGCTGTCAAAAGACATTTCAATTAAGGTGGTATCTTTTGAATTTTGAATTATAAAATTTAAATAAGATTCTTTTATCATAATTTTCTAATATATTTTAAAATATTTTGAATTACAAATTTTTGTGAGTTTAACTTATAATATTCTTTTATAAAGTTTTTATATATATAAATTTTATTTTAAAATACTTGAAGATTATAAATAAAATTATTGACTTTTAACATTCGAACTACACCACTAATTGTGATAGAAAAATATTAATATATAATAAATCTCAAATATCATTTTGATATTTTAAATTTATTAATTTAATTAATTTAGATTCATATTAAATTGACTAACTAGGAAAAAGGAAAAGAGAGATGGAATATATCTTTACATTTGTTTTAAGAAAATAATGG
>JAJOOS010009705.1:0-14938 GCA_029582725.1 Solanum chiquidenum | reverse complement strand
AAAACTCCCACTAATTCATATTATAAGTAAATTGTTGTAGTATGACATATTTTTAAGAAAAATAATTAAAGATATAAATGAAAGATAATTTTTCACTATTACTTTTTTGATTATTTTTAAATTATTCTCTTGGAATGGGTAAAGTATAAGAAGTTAAGAACCTCATTAAATGAAATTATGAATAATTCACTTATTTTGAACTATAAAAAAAAGTAACAATTCACTTACGGCTCCTTTAGAATGAGGGATAATGAATAATTAATCTTGAGATTAATTTTATGATAGATTTATCCCATATTTGGTTGGGATAAAATTACGGGATAATTTATTTTGAAATCCAGAGATTGTAATGTCATTTTAATTTCATACTGAAAACGAAATAACAATTTTAAAATCACTAATCACAAATTAATTATTCTTTAAGTTACTTGTTCCTTAATCAAAAGGAGACTTTAATATGGACTAAAGAGAGTAAGAAACAGTCCCTTTATGGAATAACTTGTTGGTACACTAATAAATTATGAGATAGAATTGATTGAGGTGTGCTGCAAACTAATCAACACACCATGTCATAAGAAGGTTACCTCTTCATTTTTTCATTTTATATGTTACACGACAAACAAGAGAGGGGGAAAAAGAAGATTCATTTAAGTTGAGTAGGAAGGAAGATAAGAGTTTTGGAAGAAACATAGCTACCCAATTAAACCCACATTGAAAATGAAACAAGACTTTATTATAATTGTCTTGATGAGGGAGAAAAAGGGGTTCCCAACTTCTAAAAAGAAAAACTTAGGTGCTCCAAACAAGATAAATTGATAATCCCAATTGTTTAATTCTACAAGTAGTTAACACTTTTAAGGGGTCGTTTGTTCGCTGATTTAGAGTTATGCAAATATTATTAGTAGGGTTGATATTAGTTATGTAAAATTAATTATTTATATATTAGTTATTTTGATTCATAATTTATTTTGAAAAGGGAGTATATGTTTTAGTAGTATGAAATAGTTTAATTATCAAGCAAACATCGTACCATTTTTATACAAATTTAAAATAATATAAAAAGTGAGACTGGTTATACCAAATTTAATACTGGAGAAATTCACTTCCTAACCAATCACCACACAATCCCTTAAGGTTTTCCATGTCTCTCTTATTTTTTTAAAATTTTTTAATCCAGTGTCTTATACTTATATTAGATCCCGATTAATTTAAATTCGCTCCGCGCAGGGCTCCATCGAGGGGAAAACGCTCATTATAAAAAAAAAATCATATCTAAGACTCGAACCCGAGACATCAGACTACGGATTGAATATCCTCATCCGCTGCACCATATATATTAGTGGTAGGTTTACCATGTTTCAATCTTGAACTATAGTCACCCACTAAAATTAACAATTCTTGCAAACTCAAGCATCAAAATACTCTTCTCGTTCACTTTTACTTGTTATATTTAAATTTGGCACGCCATTAAAAATATAATTGTCATGGTTATTTTACTTCCCTATCTCTGATGTTTAATATTAGGTCTTTAAAAATGATTTAAAAATAAGTAATTAAAGCTAACTAAAAATAAAAAATAGTTTTTTTAAAATATATTAAAAATAATAAACAAAATTTAAAAATTATTTTTAAAATAATAAACTATATAAGTGGACAGGGAGAGTACAACTTTTTTTTCTTCTAGTAGGTAGTGTTCCTGTTCAAGAAAAACCATACAAACTATAAATTTAGGCATAATACATAAATTGGACCCTAAACTTGGCTTTAGATTTTAAGTATGACCTCTAACTTTCATAGTGCACAAGTAGGCACTTTAACTATCCAATTCTTAAACAAAAAAACACGCGAATCCAACAGTCAAATTGTGTGATATACAAACGCTCCTACGTGGCTTATTGAGCCACTCAGTGGCTGCCACATAATTAAAAAATTACACGTATTTTATAATTAAAATACAAAAGGGTAGGGTCGTATTTTCTTTTCCCAATTTGCTCGATTTTCACTCAACATCAGCGGAGCCCTAGCCCTAATTTCTTTGCAAATCAAAGTAAAATTGTGAAGATTTGTGGTCAAAGTTCTTATCTTTTGTATGTTTATGTGTTGTTCTTCCTCAATTTAGTCTGGTTATGTTAATTTTTGCTTTTTAGAAGTTTATTTTTGGTAGAAGCTGTCACCATGAATGTAAATTCACTTTTTTTAATACCTGAATTATTTGCAGACCAAGAAATCTTCATTATAGCTCTTTTTACACAATGACAAAAAAAATTAGAAGCCATTATATAAAAAACGATCAAAAATTGTGCACAAAAAGAGAAAAAAAGCTTGAGTACTAGAATAAGGAAGAAGAAGAAGAAAAATGGGATTCTGATTTGAAAAAAATAAAGATATATTTAAAAGGGATTCATTAAAGTAAATTGTTATTTCCGTTTTTTTTTTTTTTTTTTACTATTGTGGGCCTCGAAAAATATCTCTGACGCACCTGAATTGCGTCTCAATCACGCTTTATGCCAGGTTGGATTCGCGTGTTTTTTTGTTTAAGAATTGGATAGTTGAAGTGCCTACTTGTGCACTTTAAAAGTTAGAGGTCATACTTAAAATTCAAAGTCAAGTTTAAGATCTAATTTATGTATTATGCCATAAATTTAAAAAGACATAAATATCAATGAAGTTGCATTCACGCTAGACTACGTCAGCTCACAGAGGAAACTATAAAATATAGTACGTACCATTTTTTATTTTTGTAGTATATAGAATAATGACATCTCAACATATGACAGCATAAATTTGGCTTGCGGCCAGCAAAAATTCTCAAAAAAAAAAATGAGAAGGAAAAAAAATTTAAAATAAAAGCACGAGATGAATTATTTGATATTTCAAATCAATATTTTTTTTATTAACTAGAAGAATCTACTGTTGTCCTCAGAATTCGAACATAAATTATAATTCTTGTGATTATGACCAATAACAACTATATGAAAGGAAAAAAAAACATAATACATCATGTGTTTTGTTTTAATATATACTAATATTGTTTGTTTTTTAGTTGTTTATGAGGCGGTTTTATTTATTAATTAAAAGTTAAAACTAAACAAGAATGCTAAAAGCTCTTATAGGAAATACACTTACTTTCAATTAAAATCAATAATATATATAATACAGACAATACAGGCATCTTATCTTAACAAATGTTTGTAAATGCAAAAAGTTTTCCTTTTAAACTTACTTTACACTTTGGACCAGTGAAGTCTTTTCTTTTCTCATATATATATATAAAATTTAGGATCATAAAATTTAAAAAAATATATTTTCTTAAACTCTATATCAAATCATATTAGATTATAATCCTCCGTTTCAAAAAGAATAATCTAATTTGATTTCGCATAGAGTTTAAGAAAATAAAGATTTTTTAATTTTATGATCCTAAATTAAAGTTATGTCAATTGTATCAAAATATCTTTTAATCTTGTGGTCTTAAACATGTCACGTGGAAAGCGAAATTAAAATGTTACCAAAAAAGGAAAGGGATAAATCATTCTTTTTAAACAGAGGGAGTATTATATTTGGCTTTCTGAGAGTCAGTTTGACTAATTTTCAAAGCAAAATTAAATTAGATTAATTTAATACTTCAAAATTAAAGGTAGACTCAAGCTAAGATTCTGCTCGTGAGCATAATGGTACAAGTCTGACTGTAAAACCGATTAATCGAACAGATATAAAAGTTTGTCATAGTGATTCAAGAGTCCCGGATCATTATATGAAAAGTACTACAAAAATTATAATTTTTCTCAGATTAATTTGATGATAAAATACATTTTAAAACATTGAACAAAATTCATATTGTTTGACTCTCAAAAATAAAATCTTTTAACCAGTATTTTCTTGTCATCCTTGTTCCCTTTTAACCACCTGTCTTAAAAGATCATGAGATCGCTACAATTAAGTAGAATAAACTTGCACTAATGTACTTGTTAATTCTTGAAAATTTATTATGGCAATATAAAAAGGGTGAGCATAACATTCCAAATTTGATCTTATCAACTCCTAACAAACTTATTAATTAAAGTACATCAAACTATTAAAGAATGGGATTAGTTTAATTGTCCTTTATTAGTTCTCAATGGCTGCCAGATTAAAGTCTCTTAAACTAATTATTGTCGTGATGCTAGAATATGAATTTTAATCAGATGAAGGCCAAGTGTATGGTTATCAAAAATATTTTAAAGTCAAAAGATGCCTTAAATGATAGAGCTAATGACGTGCCTATTAACAACAATAAAAATAATGTGTGTCATACTACACTATCAAATTAACGTTAATCTTTTATTATTAATAATAATAATTACATCTAATGAGTCAGAATATATTCCATCAAAGAACTCACTTAAATTGGGAAATCTCTTTTAAGAAAATCGACGTTTTATATCATGTTTAATTAATTTTTCATAGTTGAGCGCACAATCCACTTAATTTAACTATTAAAGATTTTTTCTAAAATTTAAAACCAAAGTGACGTTCATATTCACTAAATCTAAACTATACCCGAGCTATTTTAATTTTGATTTTGATTTTTCACCCGGTGTCTGAGTGGCTTCACAGCTTTGGAATTTTTTTTTGCCTTAGGCGCCAAAATTTGAGGGGCCTCATTTTTAAAAAAAAAATAATAGGTTATAAGTATTTTAATTTTTTTTTAAATATTAAATATTATTTGTAGAAAATAAAAACTTTTCATAAAAGAGAAAAGAAGTAATATAAGTTTGACAAATTATGAATACTATGTCTCAAGAAAGATAAAATAATGGACTATAATAAACTTCATAAAAAATATATATTCAAATTTAAGGTTTCCATTCGGATTTGGCTTTAGGCCACCGATTTATTAGAGCTACCTCTAACTGCAAGGCCCATTCGAGGTGACGCTCCCAACATGATTTTCTCCATACCTAGAGCTCAAACCTAAAACTTTTAATTAAGGATGAAGCAGTCCCATCACTGCACCACAGCCTATGTTGGTAGCCAATTTCTTCTCCTATGTAAGAACCCCAACGTTTTCATATCCCTCCCCTTCAATCACCCCCAATTTTCACTCTAGATATAAAATCTCGAAGAGAATCAATTATTTTACCTGAATATTCTCCTTGACCCGTCCTAATTTTAGCTCTTCAAATATAAACTTGATTTTTGAAAAGATGACTATAATTGTGTCTATTTATCCAAAAGAAAGTATTTTTCAAACTTAAGGTCTTATTTATGTTCAATAAGATTAAGACGTCTGAATTTCAATGCATGTCTGAATACAATTCTAGTTATACTCCATATCTTTAATGCGTCTTGCTTGTTGAAAGGTTCCATTACAACTAATAAAGAGAAATGACGATGCATGTTTAATGTTTGGAGCTAGTGTGAAAGGTTTTTTTGTGTCTTTATAGATTTAACTAGTTTTGTGAACGTGCGTTGCACGTTTTACCCCTATTATTATATTAAATTTATACAGTCCTAACACATGTTTCTAATATCTTTATCTTATTGTGTGACACCAGGCTTGTCCATTGAGTCTATGTAACCTACGAAATTATGCAATAATAAATTTTATAAAATTGCTTTAGAAAAACTTTATTTATAATCAGTTGAATGACACAAAAACATATAATTCAAAATATGAAAGGCTAAATGTGAAAAATGAAAAAAAATAAGAAGATAATATTAATGAGTAATAAAGTACTACTATAATGTAAGTTTTAGAAGATTGAAAAGAATGCAGGAGAGTTTAAAGATATTCATTTGAATAAATTACCTACAATTAAAAGCTAATATAAAAAGGTTAGTATTTTAAGATAATTTTCTAATATATAATATATTAATTGTCAGTATTGATTTGATTTTAAAAGTTAGTAAAAAGTAATATTTTAATTAAGAAATAGAGAAGAATATTTTCGTAATCCAACTTTAAATTCAAAACCTTTCACTTTTACCATAAAAAAATACTTGTAATATCAAGCTAATTAACACGAAAAGCAATAAGAATATAAGATGAACTTGTCATCATATTATTCAAAATGAAAAAAATTTAAACAAAGCAATATATTAATAACAATAGAAAAGAATGACCAATAAAAAAAAAATTACATAAGAATTTTAAGATGATGAAATACAAAAGTGCAGTGGAATGACATTTTATGTCCAATTTATAAATAAAGAAATTGTGTACATTAAAAGTTGTGAATATATATACATAATTTTCCTTTGTATATCTAAAACACACATCGACTTCTATGTTTAAGAGAATATATATATATATATATGATTTTTATGTCATTAGAAGTGTGTACATATATATGATATACAACAAAGATATATCATTAAAAGTGTGTACGTATATATGATATATAATTTTTCTAAAAGAATATATGATTTTGTGTTTGATATATATATATATATATATATATATATATTGTGTTCTTCCTTCCTTTAAGATAAGAGTTGAGTTTTTAAGATTTTATTCATAAAGGTAAAAATATATAGTGTGTTTACAATAATAAATTATATATTCAACAAATATATAAATATTATAAAAGTGAAACTGTAAATAATTAAACAATAAAGTAGAATACTGCTATATGAGCTTAAGGGAAGTTAGTAATTGAACATGTTTTTGAAATCTCAAATAAGTATCTTTCTGATATACTGCTTCTTTATTTTCTTTGCACTATTATTATTGAGTTCCTTTTGAAACTTAAGAAATAAAATGTAAGTTAAGGCAAAAATGTATATAGTAATTTTATGCAAGTTTTTTGGGAGAAAAATAAAGAAACCTCAATTCTTGTTTTTAATTGTATCGCAAGAAAAATATCATGCACATTTTGTATTTATATATTATTATTTCATTTTTTTATTTTTTTTTTGTAATTCTTCTTTATCTATTTGGTCTAAACGGATGTATGCATTTCATCAAATTTAAAATAAATAAAAGGAAAGTACTAATAATTTTCTCAAAATTATTTTAACTAAATGTTGAAAACTTTTCGTTTTCTATATTGCGTTACATTCTTATTGAATCTATATATATATATATATAAAGCTAAATCTAGAATCGTTGATGTGACACCTTCCAATGGCCAACATTTGCAATTATATGTTTTCTCTTCTTTTTTTTGAATTATTTTTTATTTTTTCCCTAAAAAAAAAATGGATAAATGAATTAAAACATCACACTAAATAGGAGTAATTAATCTGTCATCTGCAGCCCAAAACGTACGTTAAAAACCCAGCCCACTACCATCACCTTAACCAGCCCACTAACATCACCTTAATTACCCAATCTATATACCACATAATAAAGTTGAATATAAAAGAAGTGATGTGACATTTTTCAATGGCCTCTATTCCTATTTATCTTTTTCCTCTTTCTTTTACCATTTTTATTTATTTAAATTAGTTATTTTATTATAAAAGTAAATTACTTAATTTATTACAAAGAAATATTTCATTAATGGAGATATATTTACAACAAAAACTCTTCACATGTCAATTTACAAGAAGTAATTATTCATAACTCATACCTCTCTAATTTCCACTCTTAATAAATTTTGATTAATTATTTATTTTAATCTTCTTCTAATTATAAAATATAAAATGACATTTTTTGAAAAAAATATTTTAAGTATTTTTATATTTATTATTTATATATTGATATATATGTATTTACAATCAATCAATATATATATTATTTATTATTTTAATTCCTTTCTACGTATTTTGTCAACCAAATTTTTTACTTAATAAGTCTCACAAAATAAATGCTTATTTAAATTCCACTTATGAATAGTCAAATAATCAATTAAAATAAGTGAAATTAATAAAGCCCGCCAAAAATAATTCGTTATGAATCCATTCATCAAAACCTTTATCTATTCATCCTTTTTTCCCTCTCTAGATTTTGTGCCTTTTTTCTTATTTTCTTGCCTTAAATTTTTGTAGAAATTAAGATAATTTTTTAAATTTTGTTCACCATTTATCACCTTTTCCTAAAACCTTTCTCTATTCCTTCTTAAAGATATTATTATATTACAATTAAGACACTTAATATAAAAATTAAGATAATTTTTTAAATTTTGTTCAGCATTTATCACCTTTTCCTAAAACCTTTCTCTATTTCTTCTTAAAGATATTATTATATTACAATTAAGACACTTAATACCAATGTAAGTTACAATTTTATTTATTACTATATTATTTTTTAATTCATATTATTCAATTAAGTTACAAATTTATTGATTACTATAAATACTAAGGCATATCCATTCTCACCAATGGTAAGAATTTCTTTCTTTCTTGATTATATTTACACTTAAGTACATCACTTTGTTATGCCTAATTTTATAATGTTTAGATTATTTGTGATTAACTTTTTTTGTTTACAGTATAAAAGATAAGATGAGCATATGCCTATGTTGTTTGTGAGAATTCAAATTCAAATTTCAAACTTGATAGGTAACATTATTTTTTTTATTTTAGTTTAGTTGATGTCTCTTATTTATAGTGTTTTTCCTTCTTTATTTCTTGTTTGTGTTATTTTCTTCATTATTATTGGTGATTTTTTCATACTTCAATTTTTATTCTTCGCATATTTTTTGTGAATCATTTTTATTGTTTATGGTGAAAGATAAGATAACATATGACAATATTTGAGAATTTAAGTTCAAGTTTGATGAATGCACTATCGTTATTAATATATGCAAATTTTGTTACTATTCTCTTTTACTCTTTTAAGACGTTATAAAATTTATGGTTATAATATTAATTCAAATGTAGTAATCTCACATTTTGTTTGTCAGGATAATATCCTAAATTTAAAAAATAATAATCATGATTTACTAAATTCATATTTGATTTACAAATTAAAAAAATAAAAAGGAATTGACAAAGTATGATTATCTTCATGCATTGTATGCACATGACAACTTAATAAAATTTGATATTTTCCTCATCTCAAAATAAATAATATAATTTGTATGCATATGCCACAATAATAAACTTTTTGATTAGAAAAAAGTATAAAAAAAGACTCAACTTTCTTGCTATGGGAATTTTGACAAAGTTTGTTTAAATTTTTTTTCTCAAATTTGTTATATGCATTTTGATAAAGTATAAAGAGATTGTTTCAAATAATTAATTTCTTCAAATACTTTATATTCTTTGTGTAATTGGGGTTATATATCTCTCAATCTATTCTTTTTTATATAAATAATAAGTATATTATATTTGTAGTAAAAATTAGTCAAGATAGAAAGTTATTTACAAAATATTTCACAAGCTAAGATTAGTGAAAGGTGAAAAGAGAGTTGATTCATCATTACTGAAGAAAGGATAACAACTTTCGAAGAATATGAACATTAAAAAAGAAAGTAGTAAGAGACTACAATATTTGGAGGAAAAGAGTAATTTTATAAAACTATAATTGATCTTTACTTGAACCACAATAAATATTTTAAAATTGTTTTGATTTGATGAACTAGGAGGATAATGGCATTTTGATGTTCTGAGCTTTCTAAATTTACAAGTCTATTTGATTTAAATTCTTTAATTTTGCGAGAAAGATACAAACAAAACAAAAACATACGAAGAATAAAAGATAGATTTAAAAAATTGTATAAAATTATAAAAGCATGGGATACACATATCCAATAAAATTATAGAATGAGATCATAAAATGTAAACTCTTAGCTTAAGAGATTTAAAATTACAACCGATACAAAAACTTAAATACTATATAACCTTGATTAAGACATCAAATATGATATATTTGGATTAAACACAACAAAGAACTTTCACAAAACTTTTAGCAGTCAACTATTTTAATTCTTTTTTTGACAAATTAAACGAGTTATTTATGATCGCACGAAGCACGGCTAAGTTCACTAGCTAGTTACTACATATTAGAAGGGGCTACAAGCATGCAACACTTCGTCAATATGCCTGCTTGTATATCAGGGGTAATATGATAATTTCAATGTTTTTGTTTTGTTACTTTATATAGATAAAAAATTATGTAAAAAGTATTATAAATCGCAATAATAATATCTTAAAATATTTATAAACATACAAAAGTTTTCGTTAACTTTCAAAATTCCATCTATACCACATAAATTGGGCTATAGAGAGAAATATATATTATGTAAAAGTAAATATACAAGAAATCACAAAAATTACAAGTTAAATATTAAAAAGAACTTGGTTACCAAAAAAAAAGAACTCATAAAAATACATTAAAAAAATACTATAAATCATAACAATTAGCAACTTAAAATATCTCTCTCTCTCTATATATATAATTTGGTTGACTCTCAAATTCACCTGTATCACTTAAATTGAGACAAAAAGAGTAACATATATCATGTAAAAATTACGTAAAACGTACTATAAATGGTAATAATTATGTTGCAATTAAAAAATTAATTGACTTTAGATTTCATAAATTTCACATAAATTGAAATAGAAAAAGTAACATATATTGGACCCCGTGCATGCACAGACCTTGTATCTAGTGCCATATATATAAGTCATAAATATAAAGGGGAACTTTCGCAAATAGCCACAATAATAAACTTAATTATGCTCCATAACTATAGTTTGCATATTTACGGGTTGTAGCTACAGTTTAAGCTGCCTCGTTTGTATAATTCACGGATTTGTATAATTCACATGTTTGTATAATTTGCGGGTACATTTGTATAATTCCGTTATTTTTGTGTAAACTCGAAATAACAAATTTATACAATTACAAACATCAGAAGTGTAAACAGTTAGACAAATTATATTATACAAATTCTGAATTATATAAATGTTATACAAATTATATTATACAAATTTCGAACTATACAATCGTGCGAATTATACAAAACTAAAAAGTTGAGCCGCGTAATTATAGCTAAAAGTAGGTCGCGAATTGTAATTAAGATAAACTATAGCTATGTTAACTAATTAACTAGTATATATTTGCTTTTATGCATAATTTTCCCAATAAAATTACTTCAAAATAATTAAAAGGCTTTAATTTTATGAAAAGAAGTTAATACATAATATGTAACTATTCTTTTGCACATAAATATCTTTGTTTATTGTATCACACTAAATGCATAACTGAAAATTGCAAGTGAGAACGGGAAGAATTGGAATAATTGATACAATTTTTTTGGGAAAATTTCAAACATACCTAATCAAATATAATAATCTTAACATCCTATAATAAAAATGATAATTATCTTTCTAGATTGAGTTTGGTTTATTGGGGAGAAAATATGATTCTATCGTGTTCTAATATTGCTTTCCTTTTATCATGTCATGTTATAGATCCCATACTTTACTAATAAATCGATTTCGAACACATTCAATTAAAACGTGAAAATAATATATATACCACACAAAAATCAATAATCAAACTAATCTCCTTTTTATATTACAATTAACTTATGAAAATGTTGTTTCTATTCTGATTAATTTTTTAAAGTGAAAGAAATGCAATGAAGATTCAATATATTACTTTCAATTATTTGACATAATAGTTAAATCACAAATTTCATTTTTATAAAATAGAAGCTACAAATAAAGTATATATTCACTTATTATAGTTAATTCAGACTTCTTTTCGATACTATTAAATTGTATAAATAAATTGACACAATGTGTTGACATAACAAAAAATGATCAAATAGAAAAAAAAAATATCTTCTTTATTTGGATTGAATGTCACCCATGTTAAGGAGCAATGTACGGACCTATTCAATCCAATTCTTATCATTATTTTATTTTTATCAGACTATGTTATATACTATATAATATTTAATCAAAAAGTTAATTAATATTTAACTAAAAAAGTTACTCAATATTTCACTAAAAAAGTTACTCAATATTTCACTAAAAAAGTTACTTAATATTTAACTAAAAAAGTTATTTCAGTGAGATCAAAATTTTGCATAAGAAATAATCGCATCTCAATTCATCATTCTAATCCACTTTTGAACATGGAAGAAATGAAATAAAGAGTTTACTTTCAGTTCTTTGACATATACAATTAGCTTACAAATTTCAGTTTAAACAATATAAATTATATCAAAATTTAGTTTTTATCATCTAGATCTGCCAAGTACGTTTGCTTACAGCCGAGATATCTATTCCTTACTAACAAATGGTACAAAAAAATTAAAAAAAATTATAATAGTTATGACAAAAGACAGAATTATAATGATACATACAAAAATTTATTGAGTTACTTCTACGTATGGCTTTATTGGTACACCGTAATTAAAGGTGTAACATATTTTTTCTCAAAATAATAATTAAGATTATTTATATCTTATAAAAAAATAGAAATACAGATTATTCTTTATGTAACAAATAATAGACAATTCAATGCAACACCAGCAGCAGCAATGCAAATCAATTCCATACATGATGAAGCAGACATACTTTACATTAACAAATGAAAAAAACTCACAATTTCGAGAAGAATGTTCATTGAAACTTTGATAAGTCAATTGAAGAAGAAGAAATTCTTACGAGAAATTACAAAAATCAATAAAACAAACAAATTTCTTTATTACAAATGAAACAATACCTGATATAGCCTACGAAAGAAAATCAACAGCTTTAAGATTAGAATTTACTAAAAAGTGAAATTATAATTTTAGAAGTTAAAAGTATATGTAGTAATATATTGGATTGGAAGGCAAAGAGTTTGAGTTTAAAATAATAATAATGAAGAGCCTGATCTCTTAAAGAAAAATGCCATAAAGGTGTTTACTTTACTAATTGCATTTTGTGAATGCAAATGAACGGAAGTAGGTCGGGAAAATTTAAGATTTTTTAAAGAAAAATGTCAAGAATTTAAGAAAAAAAGATGAATGTCATTTAATTATCATTATTGATTTGATTTTAAAAGATAGTAAAAGATATTTTTTAATGGAAAAAGTTTGCAAAGGGTATTTTCGTAATCTTACTTTGAACATCAAACATTTTCACTTATAATAATATATGATGATATTTCAGATAAGTACTTTTAGCTAGGGGTGTACAAAATCGAACCGGAAATTGATTCAAACCGCAAATCGAGTCAAACAAAAAAAACTCGATTAATGATTTGGTTTGATATTGGAAAATAAATCCGACTATACTTGAGTTGGTTTGATTTTAACTAAAAAAGGTCAACCCAAGACCAAACCAATCCGACTTTATATATATAATTTTTAAAATTTATTTTATACATAAAAGTATTTACTTTAATGTAATTTTTAAATATTACTTATACGTTTTCATAATTTTATCTTTTAACATATTTTTTCAAGTTTTTTGAAACTTAGAATTTTGAATTATTCAATAAAGATTATAGTCCACAGAGGATCTGTCCAATTGTTGAAGGAGCTAGCTGGCCAGTGACCGGAGCAACCATGGGAAGGGTTTAGGTCCTTTTTAATTTGCATGCAGAGAGAATGAGAGTGTTTTAATTATAACTATATTTATTTTTACTATGGATTATGATAAGATGTACTAGTCCACCGTGCTTTAAGGACCGGGTTGATATTATCTTAGGAATGCGAAAGAAGAGACCTAACAGTAAAGTAGAGACAACACAGAGTTTTACGTGGAAACCTCCTTAGCTTGCTCAAGGGACAAAAACCACGATCTGTCTCACAAGATTTTTTTATTATTTTCACTATTTTCAAACAACAAGTGAATACAGACTCCAAATGCACATACAAAGATCAAACTCTTGATCTCACAATCCTGTAATTACTCTATTACAAGAAAAGCCAAAGTAATACCTCTATTGCCCACTATGTTAGCTAGCTCTAGTCAACATAGACTTCAACAATACATCACACAACTAACTCTAGCTATGTTCTTCATCTACACAAAATGATTGAGGACACGATCTAAGTTCTTTTATCTCTTAGGATTAGATCTTACAATGTTAAGACTCATTACTCAACTTTCAAAAGAACAACTTAAAACATTTTTGACAACTCTATCAGGTCCCTTGTTATTTTTGAAAGCTTGAGTTCTTCAAAGACAAGAATTTGCTTTTTAAATGCTTTTACTTGCTTGACTAGGTTGTTTCACATTTAGGGATATATATTACCTTTGAACTAAAACAACCTAGTGCTCTATGATTGGTTGAGTACATTTTCCTCGTTGTTAGTGCTCACCAACCGTGTTAGAGAAAACAACTTTTACAGTTGTTCAACAATTAAATTCAGATACTTTGATCAGCTACGGAACCAGGTTGCATGTTTGTGATTATCATCAAAACTTCAAATTCTAATCGATTATCTTAGACAACAAATTTTAATTTTTTTTTCTTGCTTAAACTTCCTGACCAATTAAACATTACTATATAAATTAGAAGGGATGAAGTACAAAATGGAGTACTATTTATCTTTCACATCTTTTAAGTTTCAAAATATTTCATTTATTAATGAATACTTTCCTTCAATAGTCGAAATTATACTGTAAACCAAACCTATCAATGAGTTTATATGTAGCACCTTTGGATTAATTTATAGGTGTGAAGGACATTTTGGTTATATCAAAGACAAATGTTATGTTAGCTAAGCAGGTCCTATATATGTATTTTTCTAGAATCATAGTGCAATGACTCATGTTTGTCCAGAATTACTATTTCACTTTACATTGTTTGCACTAGATATGTATGAGCTAGCTAGCATGGATCTGTATATTCAATTTAGTACTTAATCAACTCTAAATTAAATGATGACTCGATCAACGATCATTATCAAAATATTGTTTCTAATGTGGACATTTCACACTTTAACGTTGGTTCTTCTCAATTTTGGACAGATAGTCATTTTCTGTGATCCATTCTTTGATCAATTACCAATCACCTTGCCAAACCACAATATGTTGATAAAATTTTATAATTAACTTT
>JAJOOS010009704.1:0-21162 GCA_029582725.1 Solanum chiquidenum | reverse complement strand
GTTTATACTCTTGGCTAATAAACCAATCCAGGCAGTTAACGTCGTGTAGATGATACGTTTAAAAGGGCAGCCCTGTTTTGCCCTGTCTTCGACTAAATTCGTGACAAATTCAGTACCATGAGTCCTCAATGATGCATTGAACTCACGGAAACTGTTCATAGAACCTTTGAAGTTGCCATCAAAACCATCAGAGAAAGGAGCAAATGTTAATCCTTGTATGGTTGGAAGATTCGAGATTCGATTAAAAGCTGTTAGGCTTGTAGAGAATGTGACATTTACACCTAATTTGATCAAATTCTTGGAAAATTGAATACATGGATTGATATTTCCTTGTCCTGTAAATGAAACAACAAGAACATGACAATCATCATTCAAAGTTTCCATTTTTTTGAGGTAAATAAGAATGATGGAAATGAAACAAGACGAACATGAATATCGTCTTTATGTCTATTAATTCTTAGAGATTGGAGAAGATAATGAATGAGTGAACAACATCCAAGTCTTGGAGAAGATGATGAATGAGTGAACAACATCCAAGTCTGTTAATTGTACTGATGGGGACCAGTTTATATGTGTAGTAACCTATCTGGCTCCGACTCTTCAGAAATATCGATAGGTGCATGTTGGATATTCCAAAAGTAGTGCATATTTGGAGAATTCGACTACAGTGCAACAATATTTTTGGAGTGTGCAAACAACAGTAACTAATCTTGTTCTTATGAAATAATAATTCTTAGAATTTAATGTTTAAGTGCAGGAAATTGAGATAACATGTCTGTGAATATCGAGGGATTTGATGGAATGGATAGGATATCTTCACCCTTAATCAGAAGTCTCAAGTTCGAGTTTTGAGAATGGAGAAATCCTTGGTACACCTTTGGTATAGAGAGTTTTCGTCTTTAATAGATCATACGTGACATGAATCTGAATTAGTTGGACCAGTGAATTTCAGATACCAGATAGCTAAAATAGCACTTCAAATTGGATTACAAAATCAAATCTCCGCGTATATGAAATGTGATGCTCAAGAACATGACTATAACTTGCCATGAATCTTTCAAATTGGATTTTATTAGAAAACTTGAAGGCACAATAATAACAAGATAGAAATAACAAGACCACTAAACTATCCTATGTTGCTCGAACTTTCCAAATGGTGTCTCACTCATGTCGTATCCTCCAAAAAAATGCACTACTTTTGAAGGATCCAACATGGAGTTGTCAACGTTTTTCAAAAGTCCGAGCAACATAGAAGCTAATCTCATCTTATTCTTGACAAATAATAAGCAAATGATACAAAGAGACATGTCAATAACCTTTGGCAACTTCATCAATAAAAGCCTTTAAATTCTTGTGTGAAGATCCACCTTCTTTCACAGCTTCTCTAGCCAATTCTTTCCATTTTTTCGCGTTTTTTCTCATCTCTTCCCCTTTTACCCCTCCATCCATAACACATTCAATGCACCTTTTCAATTCTTCACTCTCAACAATACCATCTTCATTTACATTCACTCTAACTCCACTCTTCCACACATCTTCAATTTGTTTAGCATTTGTCATTTGATCAGTCCATTGAGGAAACGCCACGACCGGTACTCCACAAGCTAAGCTCTCCAGAGCTGAATTCCATCCACAGTGTGAAACAAAACATCCTAAAGACGGATGTCTCAAAACTTCGAGTTGTGAACACCATGGTACAATTTTTCCTATTTTTTCCAACTCTTCAATACAACCAATTATTTTTTTCTCATTTTCTTTGTTTTTTTCATCTTGTTTTATTATCCATAAAAATGGTCTCCCTATATCTATCAACCCTTTTGATATCTCCCCCATTTGACTTATTGATGGATTCATTAAACTCCCAAATGATATATAAACAACAGATGAATTTTCCTTTGTGTTTAACCATTCTATATAGTCATTTGACTTGTCAAAAAGATCAGCACCAAAACAAGAATCCAAAGGGTCATTTCCATCTAAAAATGCACTAGGAATTAATGGTCCAATTCCATAAAATTTGTAATTTTCAATTGCTTTTAATGCATTTGGCTCTAATTCATCAAATGTATTCACAAGAATTTTTGGATTAATTTCAGAATCTAATGTGTTTATTAATTCTTTGAAAGGTGGAAGTGCAACTCTAAGGCTTCCTTTAACATTTGATGGAAGTAAAAATGAAGGAAGATCTTTAGTTTTTAGGTTTGGAAGGCCAGGAAGTTGAATGGACCAATTTGGATCATTTGATTCATTTGCCATTTCTTTTTCATATCCATGAAAGTTGAAATAATATATGTCTAAGATTGTAGCTGGTTGACTCCAAAGAAGAGCTGAAGGGATGTTGACTTCACGTGCTACCTGTTCAGACATAATATAATTAAAATAAATCAACATAACATATAGGAGGACGTGTTTAGCCCATGAAAATGAAACAAGTCGGAAACATATAGGAGGGATTGCTAGAAGTTGAGACATAATGAAACTAAGGGATAGTAGTACTTTTGGTACATAGATTCTGATTTTGGTACTTGTGATAATATATTTGACTAATCGAACATATTTAACCTTTAAATAATAAAAATATCTTTTTTGTTCGTTTAGATAGGAAATATATTATATTTAAACTATTTTTAAAAGTATATGAGGTAATTACAAACTTAATATAACACATGGGTAATTAAATAGTATAGCGATTAATAATTTGGTAAAGTTGTTAAAGAGTCGAACGCAAAAGGATTAAAAATGCATCATATCAATTAATTGAAAGTTCAACATACTTAGTCAGATGTCATAAGGATCAAAAATCAAAATTTACTTATAACCGAGAGACTCAAAGTACTATTATTCCTATATATAATCAAGAATGTTCCGGTGGGAAATAGTAGATACCCTGTGAAATTAATCGAGATGTGTGCAAACAGACCGGACACACAAGTAATAATCAAGAAGGAAAATTACCTCTGCTGCCCAAGGAAGAAAAATGGAGTAAAGTAGGCAAGTTATAGGACTTCCATTTTCAGAACAATTGATGATAATATTTTTGACAGTTTCACTTCCACATTTTCTAAGTTGTGACATGTAAAATACAGGATCTTTTGAATGATCAAATCCATCATCAAATCCATCAGAAAATGGAACAAAATTCATTAACCCCTTTGGAAAATTATCAATGGATTTTTTTTCATCCATAAGTCTTTGTGCATAAATACTTGTAGAAAATGTCACTTGTATGCCATTTTTTACAAGATTTTTGGCAAATTGTAGTGCTGGATTAATATGACCTTGTGCTGGAAATGTTGTTAAAATAACATGAGGCTTCACCATTTTTATTTTCTTTTGAAAAAACTTGCTATTATTTTTATTGGTTTTGTATTTTGATGGGTAGTTGATTTGCTCATGTAATATATATAACACATAAACATAATGTTGGGTGGGTGGCACATTTGTAAGTGGAATGGGGAGTGTAACTACCAATATTTGGAGAGTACAAAGGGACCATTTATGTGTCACAAATGACAAGTGATGGACCTAATAGTACTTTTGTAAAAAATTGGCAGTTTTACACAAATCTCATAGTATTAAGAGCTAATTACATTCTATTTCTACTATTTTTTAAATTACAAAATTTTCTTAAATTTGGTGGAATCTGGCAAAACGCCCCGATACATTGCGTCCTGGTTTCGGATACATCATTCAACGTCCTGATACATCGCGTCTCAGTTTCAGATACATCACTCAATGTCCTAATACATCGCATACATCTCGATACATCGAGTAAAATGATGTATCTGATCGATTCAAAGCAGAACACACATTCATTATGCATAATAGTCACTCGGCCCTCTTTATTAATTCTTATCCTAATTTCATATTTGTCCTCCCTCAAGACCATTTAATTTCTACACATATATACTCCCTCCATTCATTTTTAATTGTTATGTTATACTTTTTGAAAGTCAATATATTTAACTAATTTTTTAAGTTAAATTAGATTACATTAATTCGATATTTTAAACAAAAAAAAATAGATATTCAAAAACTATACGAAAAGTACTATAAATTGCAATTTTTTTATATATCAATATGATGAAAAAATACGTCGTAAAATGTTAGTCAAAATTCTTATAGTTTTACTCTAAAAAAAGAAGTCATGATAATTAAAAATGGACAGTACGTTATATTATCAATTCATTCATGTGTAATACAAGATCATCTTCATTCACTTGCACCCTTATTCCGGTATTTTCCACATAGGCATGATTTAAAATTAAAGTTTGATAAAGTTTAATATTTAACGTTTTAAATTTTATATATATAGTGTAATTTTTTAATGTAGTAGCGAGTATTTGGCCGTCCTCCTCTATGAGAACAAGTTTCTCTACTAAGTGACAAACTAGAACAGCTAGATCTTGTTAGTTATTGAGAAAACCAAAGATAAATATGTATATATGCATCAAACAAGATTCTAGCTAGCTTAAAAGTCTTTATAAAGAACAAATAAATTAGACAATATATTTCTTACCATTAATCGATAAAAACAATGATTATTTTTTTGATTTTATTCGATTTGCGGTTTGATTTGATTTTATATATTTCTAGTACAAACGTGTGTACGTATATACACCAGGATAGCTTGTTAGAATATTATACTGTATATATAAAGATCGAAATTTTATTTATGTATGTATAGTAGTTTTGAATTCCATTAGCTTATTTGATTCACGTGTTTACTTCTATATATTTTGAATCCTCTTAGAAGATGTTTGGATTGGCTTAAAAGTTGGTCAAACCTACTTTTAAGTTAGTTTTTTTACTTCTAGAAGTGTTTGACAAATACAAAAGATAACTTAAAATAAGTCAAAAATAGCTTAAAATAAGTTAAGAAGTGTTTGGCATGGTAAAAAATGACTTAAAATAAGTTTAAAATGACTTAAATTAAGTCAAAAACCAAAAGTAGGTCTCCGCCTACTTCTTTTTTTTTTACTTAAAAGTCATTTCAGTTTGATTTTTATTTTTGACTTAAAAACTACTTCTTTTAAATCAATCAAAATATGTTTAAACACTCGATTCACTAAATCTTTTAGTCAAAAGTATATTAATTTTGTCATTAATTATATATTTATTAGTTTGGTGTAAACACTCGATTCATTGAATCTTTTTCCTTTGACACCCTTCTCTATATATAACCATTCAGTCTAACTTGAGTATAACATCTCATCAACTTCACAATCATATAATTAAGAAGCCACTTACCATATTATATATTAATCAAACATGAATAAACAACATTTCCTTGTTATTTCTTTGCCTGCACAAGGCCACATAAACCCCACTCTCCAACTAGCCAAACACTTTGCACGCGCCGGTGCACGCGCCACCTTCGTCACGACCGTTTACGGCCTCAACCGAATGAACAATCTTCCAACACTAGATGGGCTATTCTATTCCTCGTTCTCCGATGGGTACGACGATGATTCTTGGATGAGTTCGAACAACAACATCGATTATTTCATGAACGATTTAAAGACAAACGGATCGAAAAACCTCAAAGATCTCATTCGAAAATTTTCCGACGAGGGTCACCCCGTTACATTCTTGGTCTACACAATTCTCTTGCCGTGGGTTGCGGTGGTGGCGCGTGAGATACACGTGCCGTCAGCTTTTCTTGTCATTCAATGTGGTACTGCTTTTGCAATTTATTACCATTTGTTAAATTCCACTAACGGAGTTTATAGTAACTCCGTTAGCGATTTTACGATTATGCCCTCCTTTCCTATTGAAATTCCGGAATTACCCTTATTTTCATGCAATGATATTCCTACTATAGTTTTACCTAATAATCATCTTTCTTCAATCATGATACCTATTTTGAGAGAACACATACAAAATCTTGAAAATGATCCAAATTCTTATGTACTCATCAACACGTTCGACGCGTTAGAAGAAAAATCCATGAGAGTTATCGATAAATTCAGGATGTTTTCGATAGGCCCTTTGGTTCCCTCAGCTTTTTCTGACGGAAATGACCCTAAGGACAAGTCATTTGGATGTGAATTATTTGATAAATCCGAAAAAAACTATCATCAATGGTTGGATTCGAGACATGAGGGCTCAGTTGTGTATGTATCATTCGGGAGCTTAGCCGTGTTAAAGAAAGAACAAGAGAGAGAAATTTTACGCGGATTATTAGAGAGTGAAAGGCCTTTTTTATGGACGAGGAGAAAAGGGGAAGACGAAGGAAAAAAGAAGAATCTTGAATATGACGATGTTATAATAGACGAAAAATTAGGTTTAATTGTGCCTTGGTGTTCACAAATGGAGGTACTATGTCATAAGTCGATAGGGTGTTTTGTTACACACTGTGGATGGAATTCGACTCTGGAAAGTCTGGTGAGTGGGGTACCTATTGTGGGGTATCCACAATTTTCTGACCAAACAACAAATGCCAAAATGTTGGAGGAAGTTTGGGGAATTGGTGTAAGAGCAAAAGAAGTGGAAGGAATTGTTAAAAGAGAAGAGTTAAAGAGATGTTTGGAAATTTTAATGGGAAATGGAGAAAAGGGGGAAGAAATTAAAAGGAATGTGAAGAAATGGAGTGATTTGGCTTTGGATGCTGTGAAAATTGGAGGTTCTTCACATAACAATCTCAAGAAATTCATTGAGGGTTTGTGATATTATAATATACGGAATTGTTTGGTTTGAATACAAGTTATGTCGCGATTAGTTATGCTGAAATAAATTATACTAGGATAAGTTATGTTAGGATTAGTTATGCTGTGATTAGTTTTTATTACTTGTTTGTTTGTCGTATTCAAACTTATATTCATTGCATAATTTCTAAGAATAAGTTGTTTGTTTACAAAAATACCCTCCACCTTATTTAGTTTTTTTTTTTTACATTTTCTTTGCAAGCTTTAGTTATTCATTTTAAATATAAAATTTCCCCTCTTATTTAGCTTAAGAAACAATATAGGTTTCTTATAAGAAAAATTGCAAGTGTACAATCAATTCACAATGTCTAATTGGGCTTTCATTCACAAGTTCTAAGTCCTTTGTAATCAAAGTCCAAAGTAGGGGTGTCAATTTTGGCCCAAATACAAATATAACCTGCCCAAGTCAACCAAATACTAATATTCTATCTCTCACTATCTAATTATTCTCTCAGTTCGAATTTCGAGAATCAAACCGTTGAACAGTAATTGTATCTGTATCAAGCCTACCATCTCTTCTCGCGAAAGACTTTCCATCATCTTCTTGAAAGATCTGCAATATAAGTGACCCTGCTTCAAAGTCTCGGGCATGAAATCTCTAATTTTTTTAAAAACAAAATTAATATATTTGAATACTACATAAAAAAATACTATAAATTGCTATAATTGATCATTCAAGATATGTAAAAGACATGCAAAAATTATGATTAAAAAAACTTATTTGAATCTCAAAATCTGAAAAAATACCATATAAATTATAACGTAAATTCAGATTAATTAGAGTCAGAAGGTAACAAAGGGACACCAGGTGGAATCCAAAAAAACAAAGGAACAAAGTGGAAAACTTCCAAATGGAAACTGTATGATTCTTGGGCATTAATAAAAAAAAATTAAAAATATGAAAATAAGATAATAATTAATAATATTAGTAAAAACAATTAACCCCTTAATTGACGGAGCAATATCATTATTAAAATGCCTCAAAAATTGACTTGCAATATATAACATCCACAGGTTAGATTATTTAGCATAATTTATATTGTTAGGAGATACAAAAATGATCATTCGAAAAGACAACACGGTTATAAAGACTTTGGATATAAGTAGGGAAAACGTAAAATTTAAGTCAAAATTACTGAATTCTCTTAAATATATGTAGTGTCAACTTTATATCTATTTTGATATATTGACGTCCATTCAAAGTATAATTTTTTTAAAAAAAAAATTAGCTCGAAATGAATAAATTTGATTCAAATTTTGTGTTTGTTAAAAAAATTAGTTAATATACATATTATTAATTTTGAACTTAAAAATTAAAATAGTAATCAAAATTCATAAGGTTCAAATTCTCACTCCGTGCCCTTGTCATTTATAAGCAAAGGGCAGAGCGAAGTATGACTGACTTGAAGAGGGTTCAAAGGTTAAAAATTGTGTTGTTGTATATGGTTACACTTTTTTTATGTATATATAAAAAATGTTAGAAATTTTTTTCTACTTTTTCGTGTGTTTATTTTTTCGTAGGTTAAACTCTATTAATGGAAATGTTGACTCCGTAGAGGGTTCATCAGTTAAAAATTGTGTTGTTGTATGTGGTTACATTTTTTTTTATGTATATATAAAAGATGTTAAAACTTTTTTCGACTTTTTCGTAGGTTAAATTCTATTAATGAAAATGCTGACTCCGTCACTTGGTTATAAGTTATGCCAATTGATGTTTCATATGTTTTACTAAAACATAACACGGTAACGTGTCGAAAGTATGAAGCGTGATACTTTGTCAAAAATTTCTTAGTCAATAATTACTCCAAATTAAACAAACATTTAATTATTTTATATCGGTAAATACGGACCCATTTGATAAACGAGTTCAATTTCTACACTTATATTCTGATGTTTTGATGGTTGTTACGTATTGTTTCATTATACATTATATCATATTATTTATTATATTGTGTTGTATTATATTGCTTTAATGAGTATAATATTTAAATATATTGTATTGTTCTATATCGTTACATAATATTATACATCAGTAATTTGAATGACAAATCTACTAAAAAGAGGTAAAGGTACTATAAAAAAGTAGGATAAATAATAAAATAAGAATTATTAAATAATAAGTAAAGACTACGTAAAAAGAAAATATTAAAATAATAACACGATTACACCAAATCAATTGTTATATAGATTTAACTATTAAGGCTAGCAATTATTATTTTTCTTTAATTTCCTTCATTTATTTTCTTTTGTCAAACTAAACAAAGAAAGTAATAAAAAAAAAATAGACTACACTATTTTTTAAATTCTTTTTTTTTTCTTCCTTTCTTTAGTTTTGATACACAAGATAAAAGTACGATAGTCACTCCTCGTTAATTTGGATTCTCATAATTGGGAATACGAATTTTCAAAATAAGATAAAAATATTCTTTCATTTTTTTCTTATATGCATATTCGAATTTATTCTCTAGACTTGCGATTGAACTAGTCATTCAAATTCTAATAATATGTAAGCGTATAGATGTGACTCTTTGCTCTTAATTAGAAGTTTCAAATTTATATTGTAATATGAAAAAAAATTATAATAGGGTGCACTTTCTCCTTAATGGCGTTACGTAGTGGTGACTAGTGTATATTCGAACAAGTCTGAATCCAATACAAATATCACATCCTTAATAAAAATAGAATTTAAAAAGTATAATGTGATGAATATATCGGTTATTTGAGCAGTCAGTATTACTGCGACTATTACTTTTCCAATCAATATACAAACACAAAATTTGCACTCGTTACAAAAAAATTTTTTGCTATCTCATGAGTTTATTCATTGGTAAAAATTAGTTGCAAGCAATAGTTATCGACTCATTCTTCATATTTCTTCAATTATCAATCAATAGTTAAAGTTTTCGTAATGATAAGTAATAATATTAGGTTGTTGAAGAATTAAAGTGTATATTTGAAGAAAAGTTGATTTAGTGTGTTCACTAATTACAACATTAACTTGTCTTCAAGATAGGTAGATGAAAATAATAAATACAATGTACAAACTTACTTAAAAATTATTTTCTAAATGAGTGATAAAGTGTGTGGATGTTTTAATAATTTCTTGACCCAATTTTAGTAAGAAAATATTTAATAAACTCTTTCTTTATATGGATTCATGTTGCTTAAAATGATTTAAATTGAAACTTTTCAATTTTTGGATTTGAATTTAAATTTTAACTTTAAAAGGAAAATTTTGAAAAAGGAAAATTCAAAAAATTATTTATTATAATATGTATTTGTTCCATGTATATATTTTGACGTTTCAACACATACTTGTTAATTAGTATTTTTATACGAGCTGAAAAATGAATACATGACAATTACATCGAATACTAGAAAAAGAACAAATTGAACACATTTATTTTGACTGAGTTGAGTTGCATATTTATGAAACTAATAATTTGAAAAATCAAACATGAATAACAAAACTCAAACAAATAATTAAATACACAAATATACAAGATATTTTAGAAAATGTCTCGTATTTTCCCTTGAGACTTTATCAGAATTTTAGCATAAACATTAAGGTCAATGGTAAATATCAAGAAAGATACAAAAGACGTATGACTAAATAATTCAAAAGTATACCATATAGCAATAAAATCAAGATATTTCATATACTAAAATCCTGTTCGAGTCGTGGAGATGAGGATGCTGAAATGGATGTATATACATGATAGGAGCAACAAGATTAGTAATGAAAATATTTGGGATAAGGAAGAAGTGACCTTGATATTGGACAAAATGAGAAAAATGAGACTGAAATGATTCAGACATGTGCAGAAAAGATGCATGAACATACGATCCTAGTGGCGGAGGTATGAGATGTTGAGTATGGATGGTTTCAAATAAGGTAGAGGTAGACCGAACAAGTATTGGAGAGAGGTGATTAGTCAGAATAGAACACAATTTCAGCTTACCAAAGGCATGATCTTAGATAATAAGTTATGAAGGACACGAACAAGGAAAGAAAGTTAGTTCGATAGTGCAACATTATCTCGCTTATTCTTCTTTATTCTCCTTATTTTTCGTTTTTTCTTTCTATACACTACTTTGAATTGTTTTTTCTTCAATTCAGAGTTTATCAGAAACAATCTCTCTTCCTCGAAAATAGTCACTATATCTCCTTACACTCTACAATATATTGTTGTTATTTTTCATGTAATAAAACAATATTTTTCATATAATAAAATTTAAAACCAATTTTTTTTAAAAAAAAAAGGTGAAACATTTGTAAGAAAAAAAATAGAATAAAAGAGGAAATAAAAGCAACCAGTTGTAGACAAACTTATACAGTTCATCAAAAGCTGTCACTTAGCTTACTGCTGAAAAACTCATAAACCCAAAATTTTCAACAAACAATACCAAAAAAAAAAAAAAAATCTTCAAAATTTTGAAGAATCATAGCAAAAAGAAGTAATCTTTGCCAAAAAAAATTCAAGAACAATAGCAAAAAAGAAAAAAAAAAAACCTCCATTGTTGATTATTCCTAGATCTCTAAAACCTCCATTAATGGCACCCGACAAGCTTTTTTTTCTTGTTAACTTCTTCTTCACCTTCATTTCATTCACATTTTCCGATGACAGCACTGTCATGTCAAATTTTCTGAAGGGTCTGTCTAAACCACCATCTGGTTGGGATGCTTCAAAGTCTTACTGTGATTGGAGTAAAGTTAATTGTGATAAATCGAGTAATACTGTTGTTTCCATTAATCTTGATTCTCAAGGTCTTTCTGGGGTTTTGCCTTCTGACCTTAATCAACTGTCAAATCTCAAAACTCTTTCAGTACAGAGGAATTCGCTTTCTGGGGCTCTTCCTTCTTTCGCAAACATGTCGAATTTAGCTGAGATTTACTTGAATGACAATGGATTCACATCTGTTCCTCAAGATTTCCTTTTGGGTCTTACTAGTTTGCTGATTTTTAGTATTAGTGAGAATGGGAAGTTGAGTCCTTGGCAAATTCCTAGTTATTTGATTGATAGTAACAATTTGGTTAATGTTTATGCTAGTAATGCTAGTTTGTTTGGTGTTATACCTGATTTTCTTGGTAAATTCCCTAATCTTCAGGATTTGAGATTGTCTTATAATAATTTTACTGGTTCTTTGCCTGCTAGTTTTGGGGATTCTGAGATTAAGAATTTATGGCTGAATAATCAGGTTAAAGGGTTATCAGGAACTATTGATGTGATTTCAAGTATGGTTCAGTTGTCACAAGTGTGGTTACATGCTAATTCTTTTACTGGTCCTATACCCGATTTGTCGAAATGCGAAAATATATTGGATTTGCAGTTAAGGGATAATGATTTTACTGGTGTTATACCTGATTCAGTGATGAATCTTCCTAACTTGTTGAATATATCTTTGCAAAACAATAAGTTGCAGGGTCCAATGCCACAGTTTGGAAAGGGGGTTCATGTGGAGATTGGGAGTACTAATAGTTTTTGTTTGGATACTCCTGGACCTTGTGATTCACAGGTTATGACGCTTTTAGATGTGGCGGGTGGTTTTGGATATCCGGGGTTTTTGGCTGATTCTTGGAAAGGAAATGATGCTTGTAATGGATGGTCACATGTAAGTTGTGATGGATCAAAAAAGAATGTGGATGTTGTAACACTTGGTAAGCTACGTTTATCGGGTTTTATATCTCCTGCTTTTGCTAAATTGACTAGTTTGAGGAATTTGTTATTGAATGATAACAATCTTACTGGATCTATACCGGAAAGCTTGGCAGCGTTGCCTCTGCTTCAAACAATTGATGTTTCTAATAACAATTTATCTGGTCCTGTACCTGTGTTTCGATCAAATGTGAAGTTTATTAATGGTGGTAACGTGTTTCTTGGAAAGAATATTAGTGATGGAGGGGGTAGTGGTGGATCAGCGGGTTCTGGGTCGAGTAGTGATGGTGGAAATTCATCTGGTGGTTCAAAGGGATCCTCAGTTCAACCTGGAGTGGTTGCTGGTGTGGTTATATCTGTCGTTATATTTATCCTTGTTGTATTGTATGTGTCTTACAAATGTTACATAAGGAGACGGCATAAGAGATTCGGGAGGGTTCAGAATCCGGAAAGAAGCAATGATATGGTTAAGCCTGGTGTAGTGATAGGTAATGGATATGCAGGAGTCCCTAGTGAATTACAGAGCCAGAGCAGTGGGGATCATAGTGAGATGCCGGTATTTGAAGGTGGAAATGTTGCCATTTCCATTCAGGTGCTTCGACAAGTGACAAACAACTTCAGCGAAGAAAATATCTTGGGTAGAGGAGGATTTGGAGTCGTTTACAAGGGTGAATTACATGATGGGACTAAGATTGCTGTGAAGAGGATGGAATCTGGGGCGATGGGTACTAAAGGAATGAACGAGTTCCAAGCTGAAATCGCGGTCCTTACCAAAGTTAGGCATAGGCATCTGGTCGCTCTTCTTGGTTCCTGTGTTAATGGCAACGAGAGACTTTTGGTGTATGAGTACATGCCACAAGGAACTTTAAGTCAGCATTTGTTTGAATGGCAAGAACACGGATGCCCAATTTTGACCTGGAAGCAAAGGGTCACAATAGCATTAGATGTTGCAAGGGGAGTCGAGTATCTCCACAGCTTGGCACAGACGAGTTTTATCCATAGGGATTTGAAGCCCTCTAACATACTTCTCGGCGATGACATGAGAGCCAAGGTTGCAGATTTTGGATTGGTTAGGAATGCCCCCGATGGGAAATATTCTGTTGAGACACGGTTGGCTGGAACTTTTGGCTATCTGGCGCCTGAATATGCTGGTAAGTCTATCTTTCCTCTGCTGATCTTTAATCCTTTTAGTCGTAAAACTGGTAGAAAACTAAAACAATATCCTATCATTAGCTTTCATGTTATTTTTAATCATCACTATATTAGAGATAAATGGAGAAGTGTTAGCTTCGTTGAAGTTCATTTCCATGTTCAAATGCTAGTTTGTTAATCTCGATCTGATTCGTGGATTGATACCGCAAACGTTGTCCAGTAAATTAACTAATGGTTAGCGAAAAAGAGTACGATTTGAAAGACTAACATAAGGTAGAAATCTAGAAGCCCAATCATCCGGTCTTCAAATTGAAATTCGGATGTTGGTACAGCGTGTGTGACTGATCCCATTGTATCTAAATAGAAATTCGGCTTTCGGAATATCACTCTTCTTCGAGACATTAAGTTCAACATATCTAGATTTAGTGTTGGCTGTCAATAGTTTTCTGTTCGTAACATGTTTAATTTCCTTTAGTGATCTTGTTCTGGCCTGTTTCGTGCATGACTTAGCAAGGTTGTCTGTGATCATTACGAAATTTGGATTAAACGTGACTGCTCCTCTTTATTTACAGCTACTGGACGAGTCACGACCAAAGTAGATGTGTATGCATTCGGAGTTGTTCTAATGGAGATCATCACTGGTAGAAAAGCATTAGATGAGACCTTGCCAGATGAGAGGTCTCATTTGGTCACCTGGCTTCGCAGGGTCCTTGTCAACAAAGACAACCTCCGAAAGGCTATTGATCCAACTCTTGATCCTGATGAGGAAACATATGAGAGCATTTGTAAGGTTGCTGAGTTAGCAGGCCATTGCACTGCACGAGAACCATTCCAGCGCCCTGACATGGGACATGCAGTCAATGTCCTTGCCCCCCTCGTAGAACTGTGGAAGCCTACAAGAAATGAAGACGAAGACAGTGGCATCGACCTCCAAATGAGCCTTCCTCAAATCCTTCAAAGATGGCAAGCTGATGAAGGAACTTCAAGAATGTTCGATGACATCTCCTTCAGTCAAACACATTCAAGTATACCCTCGAAACCTTCCGGATTTGCAGATACTTTCAATTCAACAGATTGCAGATGACATTAAGGCAACAATCAAGAAAGGCACACAATTCATTTGGTTAATTTGTTTCGTCTCAACAACGCGTTTTACTTCGTTTTTTCATAGCCCTTTTGGTGATAGATCATTAGACCAAAGAAGCCAAGATGGATAGCAGAGTTTATTTGTGGTTTTGTTAGAAGAGAAAAATTGTATTAAATTCTTTTATCTTACATAGTTGATGTAAATAGATTTGAGTTCTTGTGTTGAACATGCAAAATATACTCTTCTTATTAAAGTTTTTTACTACAAGATTTCATTATTTGTGCCACCAAGTGTGTAAATACATATGGAGTCTGGTCCTACGCAAAAGATAGTATTTTTTTATTTTTATAATAATGGTGTTCGGGCTAGTTTGTGTATGTCTACAAACAACAACATACTGAAATCCCGTAAGTGGGCTCTGGGGATGGTGGAGTGTATGCAGACTTTATCTATACCTTGTGGAGATAGAGAGGTTGTTTCCGAAGGTTAGTTGTATGTTCTTCAATTATTTACTTGGTACTTGCTACCTTGTGTGAATAGCATATTTTGTCTTTGCATGAATTTGAACTTTAATTTTCCATGGTTTTCGTTTGACTCGCTTCGTGATAACTAGACTACATCTTTGGGTGCATCATGAATAGTAATTTTCTATAAATAAGAAACAAAAATAGATGCAAACTAATTTTCATGAATCAAAAACATTTTTGCTGGATTTAAGCTGTCAAACATGTTATTCTTTATCTATTTTCTTGATTTTTTTTGTTGGAGCTGACTGAGCTATTATAGTTGAATTTCACATGGGGTGATCAAGAATATTTTGTTTTTTTTTAATTAAAAGGGTGTCTATTGAATTAAACAATACTATTTTTTCTTTTTTTCTTTGGACGGTGTAGTGGTGCACATGTTATGGGGACTTCTTGTCAATTTTTTGTTTGGGGAGATCATGCCTTTTTCTTCCATATCTGAGGTTCGATATCAGTATTAAAATTTAACTTATTCAAATTCTTATTTAGATAAAGCATTTTTTATTAACGATTTTTTTATTTTCACAATTTAAAATCGAGATATTTAATTAAGAGAGGATTATCTTGATCTGATGAACCATATCTTCTGATGTGATAAAAATTAATGACTTTTGTGTGTAAGAAGAGAAAAATAAATCAATTTATTTCATGATAATGACATGTGATTTTGGGTCAAATTCCTGATGTAATGAAAAGTAATTGTGTTTTTTCTAGATAGATAAGGATAATTGCTACTGGTTAGCAACTAAATTTTATTCTAATTTTTTAATTTTATTTGGTCCCCTCTTTTGCAAACTTTTAATTAATTGATGTTATAGTATGTCTCTATCAAAACTAGGAGAAGTTTCCTCATTTTCCTCCCTAGTCCCTACATCCTTCTTTTTGGTTGGAAATTGGAAAAGTATTGGAGTTTATATTTTATAAAATTTGATTATGTAAAATAATATTTATAGTATCAGATTATTTAAAAGATAATTGTAGATCAGATAAGTATTTAAGAATATGATGTGACAGTCAATTCAGTGAATCACCATCTCCACGAGTTAGTTGTTAGATTTGTGTACCTTCTACTTATTCCAGATTTCACTTGTGGGATTTTTCTTGATATTTTTATTGTTGTAATCAATGAAATGAGTAAAGATTTTGAAGAGGAGTTCAATTATCGGCAACGATAAGTCTGATGAGTGAGATATAACACAGGTATTTAATGACATAATCAAGGTGTGTAAAGATTAAGTCGAAAATTAAGCTAGATTTAGTAATCGGTGTTGAATCTCTATTCTTTGTCTAACCAAATTTGTTGATTCTTGTTTGTTGACTATGAGTTTATTTGTACGTAATGAATGATACCCTTGTCTTCGGTGTACTCGAGTTTCGTCAATTCCAATTAAAAATGGATTCATAATTTTATTTTCACATACAAACCGCCTTATATATAGTCTCTCTACCTTCATTAGATGCGATAAAGTTATATGTACATTACACTTTTCATATTTCACTGGTCAAATTACACTGAATATATTGTCGTAAACTGATTTATACCCAACTTTATTGTAGCCTGATTAGTTGACTCTATTATTAAAATAATAATTCATCTCTGACTAAACTCAAGATTAAGTATACTAAACCTAATAATGTGATGACTGAAAATCAACAAGAACACCTAACTCAATACCTACACATGATATAAGCTATTTAATATATTTCATATCAATCTTAGATCAAATAATAAAGTGAATCTTAGTTTAATATTTCTATCAAAGCCATTTTCATATTTCTAACTACTATTTATTTAACTAAGATATGAAAGTAATAATAATAGTATAGTAGCAAGTGGAACCCTAAAATGTCTTGAAAACAGATAATTTTACTTGTCAAAGATACCTAACATATAACATTCTTGAACATGTGATGTTGCACCTTTATTTTTAAACCACCACAATTTGATTTATTTTCTAATATTCGATGCTCATTTTGAATCTGATTTATTAAGATCTGTGTGGCGGAGAGTTTTAGAGGTAAAGCGTTTTCTATTAAAAATGATTCGGTCTATAAAGACTCATAGGAAGCATCCAAGGAGGTAGTCTAACGATTAATGAAGGTATATGATCATTTCTCATTTGTGTGAATTATGATGGATAACGTTATATGATATTTATGTTGATAGGAGATAACAAATACTTTGTAAAATTAGTTGAGATATACACGAATTGACTCGAACATTATGTATTACAATCTCGAACGCGAATTTCTTAGTAATTAAAAGTGTTATCACTTACCACAATCTTTGATGAGTAAATCAAATAGTTGTTAATAGTGAGAAACGAAGAGGGCGGAATGATAATTCATATAATCCGCACCAATTAGTTTGACTTGATATATATTAAATACGTATAATTAGTTTGACCTTAAAACGTAGTTGATTGATTGATAATGATAATTAAAATAATATGAAAGATTAATATTTAGTGCTGAAACCAATAATATACTCACATTCCACAACCAGATCTAGCAAGAAATAAATAAAAATCTTATTAAGTAGAGAAACAATTAATTAAATTTGGAAGAGTAATTATTTGTACATAAAATAGAAGGGACTCTACTTGTTTTATCATAAGATCACATGTAATTCTCCATACACTAATCATTACACATGGGGCAGTTTGAATGATTAATATGAAAAGGCAAATTCAGATTAAAGATACTGAGTTCACGTGAACTCATAACTTAGCGGACTAAATTAGTCATAATAATATGTACAAAGGTCAAAATAACATGATTATTAATTATTAAAAATTGCTTACAACCACACTAATCATTATGCACAAATAATATATTTGTCAATGGCAATGCCATAATGTGATTATGGCAAGAAAATGCCATGATTCAAGGGCAAGAAAAATAATAACAAGGAAAATGTCATAATCATTACCCCATTATATTATTATATTGCTTATTTTTTTAAAATTTTCCATTTAGTGTTCAGTATTTACATTAAAATTCAACTAATTTAGATTTACATTTGGTAGGACCTATTCAGAAACAAATATTATCTACAAAGTTTTCTTTATATCCAAAATTCGAAATCGAGACCTCTAATAAGTTAAAATAGAAGAAGCCTCATCCGCTGTATCATATCCTTTGATCGTATATTACATATTACTTAAGTAGCATGAAATATATACGTGATACAAATAGATCTTCTAATTTGTATAATTAAGTAGTTGTTCCTGGTTTTAGGTTAAACTTGAATTGGACGGCAAAAAAATGCTACTAATAGATTAACTATATAAGAAATGAAATTCAGAAAATATCGACATATATTAATACACATAGGGATCTTCAATTTATAGATCTCCAAATATTTCCTCTAAGGAAAAAATAAACCAAATATGGAATAAAATTATATTTTCCTTTCAAAAAAAGTTAAGGCATTTATGGTAATACTTTGACTTTTCTTTAAGGAAAAAAAATAAACCTCAAATAAGGTAAGAAAATCAGGGCAAAACCCTAACATTTTCCTTCAAATGGTTGGTCTTTAATTTATTTTTTTCTCAAATGAGCCAATCTTTAATTTTTGCTTTTCAAAATCGAACTTATGCCTAGCAGAAAATAAGTATTTCAAGAATGCAGAGCATAACTTGTGGGATAATATTATGTTGTAGAAATATAAATTTATGCCGCACAAATTTGGGCCTCTCTTGTTACATATGTTCATCTGGACCTCTCTTGTATATTCTCCCAAAATTGAAGCCCAACTATAAGACATCGAATTCTTTTAAAAGTATCAAGTCAGACCTCCAGATAAAGTTTGTATATATTTTAATTTTTTTCCAGATTCTACTCGTAAGATTATATTGAATCTATTGTTATTATACTTGTTGTTGTTGTTAAAATTAATACAACTTTACAACACAAGAAGTACACAAGAGAAATATATAAACATGTTTTTACCTACACTTCTTTTGCATCCCATAGTTTTTTGCCTTTCACTTTTAATTATGTAAAATTGAAGAATCACATATGATTTATTCTTTCATTTAATTTCTTCATTCAAATTCTCATTTTCTTGATTAACACAATCTTTGTCTCACTTAGTTACTTACAAATTTATATTTTTGGTAGTTCAACTATTCCTCTAAATTCTCTCAATATAAAACCCTCTTCATTCTTACCTCTAAAGACATATCTAAATTTGGGATTTCACTTCACATAAACACATTCCAATTTGTTGAATTTTTTTTGGTATTTTGGTTAAGATGTTCAAAGAGAAAATCATGGTGGAGGTCATTTTAGCTATTGCTTTCCTTTATTTTCTTGCTTTCTCAAGTAAGTATTCTCTCAAACAAAATCCTAAATGGACATTATTTGTCCTTTTAGTTTACTTTTTGATTTACGATTTTTTTATACGACAGAAGTCATTTATAAGAAAATATTCTTCTTATTTTTCGATATCGATCAAGAAAATATGTATGTAATTAGGGAAAAATTACTTTCTTCATATAGGACGAAAGTCATTTTACTTTCAACAATCTTAACTTCAAACTTAAACATATTCGATGAAAATGACTTTCATCATACAAAACAGACGTTACAATCTTCTTGAATCACTACAAAAAAAATATGAATTAATTAGCAGCAAACAACTTCTATCCACTAAACATAAAAAAATCATCGTTAATCTTATTTAACAATGAATTAGCAACATGTCATCAAAAAATTATGTTAGCTACATGCTATTTAGCGACGAATTTCATAGCTAATTCTTATATTTATCTATTTATTGATTGGTTAAAACATTTTTTTGATGTAGATGTATGTAGAGCAAGCATAATTGGAATAAATTATGGAAGGGTAGCAAACAATTTGCCATCTCCATATGATTCAATAGAACTATTGAAAAATATGAAAGCTGGTAGAGTAAAAATCTATGATGCAAATCCAGAAATACTTAGATTATTATCAGGTACAAATCTTCAAGTCTCAATCATGGTACCAAACAATCAAATCTCAATCGTAGCAGCAAATCAATCAGCTGCAAATCAATGGGTACGCGATAATGTTCTTCCATATTATCCAAACACCATAATTCGATACATTTTAGTAGGTAATGAAGTCCTAAGTAACAAAGACGATCAAGGTTTATGGTATGATCTTATACCCGCGATGAATAATATTAGGAATTCTATCGATCAACATAATATTCACAACATTAAAATTGGTACTCCTTTTGCTATGGACATATTGGAAACATCATTTCCACCTTCAAGTGGTGAATTTAGGTTAGATATATCAAGAAATAATTTATTGATGCCTTTGTTGAGATTCTTGAATTGGACTAAATCATATTTTTTTCTTGATGCCTACCCTTATTTTTCATGGTCACAAAATACATCTTCAATAAGTCTTGATTATGCACTATTTCAATCAAGTCAAACATATGTGGACCCCGTGAGTGGTTATGTGTACACAAATCTATTGGATCAAATGCTTGATTCAGTCGTTTTCGCCATGCAAAAATTAGGGTTTCACAACATCCGAGTAGCAATAGCTGAAACCGGATGGCCTAATGGAGGCGATTTTGATGAAATTGGTGCTAATATCTACAATGCAGCTACATACAATCGAAATCTCATACGTAGAGTTGTGTCAAAACCACCTATTGGGACACCAGCTCGACCAGGGTTAACGATACCTACGTTTATTTTTTCTCTCTATGATGAAAATCTAAAGAAGGGTCCGGGCACAGAGAGGCACTGGGGTATGTTACACCCTAATGGTAGACCAATGTACGATATTGACTTGACAGGACAAACCCCAGATACTGAATTCATAGATTTACCACAACCAACAAATAATGGACCATTTCATGGGAAATTGTGGTGTGTGGTGACAAATGATACTATGAATGAAATGGATTTAGGACAAGCTTTGGAATTTGCATGTAGGAGAAATGAAACTTGTGATGATATATCTCCTGGAAAATCATGTTATCAACCTGTATCTATTGTATCTCATGCAAATTATGCATTTAG
>JAJOOS010009703.1:0-16749 GCA_029582725.1 Solanum chiquidenum | reverse complement strand
TGGTCGAATGGATCATGTATAGTCAATGATGAGTCTCTTAAATATAGTTTAAGTTCCTCCAATTAGGTAGATATAAACTCAGAAGGACAATATTAGTAAGCTAAGAAGGAGAAGTCAGACTATTAATATTTAGATTAAGCAGCTTTATATGCCAATAAGTACCGATTATAGAAAGACTTCTATAGAAGTAGGAATAAGTTGAGAGAAACATTCCAAAAAGAAGCCATAGAGTGAATCTTAGTACTTGCACAAAGAGAGTTCAGTACCCATGAGATTAACTTTTCTCGAGTATAAGAGTAAAGAGAATATAGACTAGTTTAGAGAAGATAAAATAGGTCCATTGACTTAGAGTGTCAGCTTTAGACCTAAGGGGGAGATGATAAGGTGAGGAACCAAATCAAGTTTTAAGAATCATATAGTGATGTGTTCAAAAAGAGTTATAGTGATATATCAATCCATGCATACTCTAGGGTATTCCTCAAATTCCAATCGTTATAACATCCTGTTGATGTCTTGCATGCCAACATTATGTTCATAACCTATGCTCAAACACTTCAAATAGATTCACATCTATACTCAGTTCCCTGAATAAGAGGCGAAGACTTTAGCCCATTGATCTACACCTTGCTTCATAAAGTTATGAATATGAGTCTCATGTTATAAATCTATTCGTATAAACGCTCATGTCTCAGTCTCGGAAATTCCTAATTTACCTTCAATCAATAGCTAGCAAAATAATATGTCATACATATTTTTGTATCAGATTTCTTGAATGAATCGTGTTTATGATGTTTCCCTCTAGCCTCTAAACTTTTTCAGTGATCCTTTTTCAGTTGAGATAGTGATGTTGATAATAGTAGTTGAGTAGTGATAGATAAGAGAGGGTTGATTTTTCTTATTGTGATAGTGGTGGTGTGCTTATTCCACCTAAGGTTATAAATGTGGAAGAAAAATGAGATGAAGTTTTACAATAAGTAATAGTTAGATGATAGTAATTAGTCGATTTTTGCGTAGTAATGCGTGAAATTTCAATTGGTAGAGATTACGAGAGAAGGAGGAATTGTTAGAAGGATTGTTAGTAGGAGTCCATTGAGTGGTTATAGTACTAGGCTTGAATGTGGTGTTGATAAGAGAAGTATGAATGCATGATGCATTAGTTGCTTCTTGATTAGAAATTTAAATTCTGTTGAATGCGGTGGCAGTGTTGGGATGAGATTTCTTATTGAGGCATATGACCTAAATCTTGTGATTTAGATTAGTATAATCACCTCATGTTTAGCACCTTGTGATTTAGAGTTAGGTTTGAACTTTGAACACAGTAAGAGCATACAATTTGACTTAGACCTTGGTAAGAGTAGTCATATACCATTGTGGGAGCTAGTTGCAGCTAATGAGGTGTGGTATTCATAAAAGAGGGTATGGTTTAAAGGTGTTGTTAGGCTTGAAAGCTAGCAGTCGTATTGCTTATGGCATAGTAGTCCTATTCTTACTTAGTGCCCAAATATCGTCGTTTCATGTCAAATAACTTTAGATAAAGCGTGACTATGTTCAAACCCATATCATTCGTGACTTATGTGCTATAGACAGTTCCAAACTTTTAATATGAATCAGTTTCGCCTATGTTAGTAGGCAAGTTCAGTAGTCAGAAAGATAGTAACATTAACTTCATTCCCTTCCATGCTCAGTTCAGCCATCATTCGAGGATGAATGATCCCAAGAGGGAGAAATTGTAACAGCCAAAAATTCTAAACTAAGACCCGAATAATTCTATAACACCTCACAATTCTACTCTTAAAATTTGAATAATTCATCACAAGTATATGAGCTTGAATTGGATGATTTCCTACTTGCTCATGTATTTTCATGTCCTTTACCCAGTGTATCAAGGGTATTAAAAGTGATCTAGGGTCATAAGGGACCTCAAAAACCAAGTCAAGTCCAAAGCATTCCTATCGGCTAAAAGTTCTCACATGAGTTAATACATTGGTTAAGTTCAAACGATCATATCTCTCATCATATAATGAATTAGGAAGCTCATTACCTATAAAATTAAAGGTCTACGAGTCTTCTTTCCAACACAACCAAATTTGCATCAATCATAGTTAAGAGCAAAAAGTTATGGTTGTTTTACTGGAACATGTTTGGGTTGAGAATTTCGGTGAGGACATCTGCCCATTTGGCGACTCGCTGAATGGTTTGGTTAATTACCAAATTAGCTCACTGAAATGTCCCAAAAACCTTAAATCTCTCTACTTTTGGAGATCTAAATCCCCCTTTGGTGATCCACAAATTATTTCGGCGAAGGGACCTCCAGATTGCTTATTTGGCCGATGGGATCAATTAAAAGGTCAGTTTCTTTGATTTTATGGTCTTATTATGTTCCTAGAAGGGTATTCTTGACCTTTTACCCTCAATTAACATCTCTAAGTCCATATTATAGCATAATATCATTATTATGCTTATAGAAACTCTCAAAATCCCTAATTCTCTTTTTCCAAAGATCAAGAACTCCAAGAGAGGTGTTTCTCCAATTTCCCATGATCTAAAGTCTCCAAGTTCAAGATTCTTTTGAAGATACTTAAGGTTTTCAATCCATGATTCTTCTCCACACTTCATCTTCCAAGATGTTTTCTTCAAGAGTCGTCACTAAGGTATCTAAGACTATTCATAGTGTTGGACCAAGTTCATCCTCATGCCCTACATCTAAATTAAGATAAATCTAGGGTTCCATGCACCCAGAGTTCCTTGGAATCTGAAATTGGTTTGTGTTTTCTTATTTTGAGTTCCGATTCCTTAATCATTTAGATTTTGACTCTCTTATGCATGTCGATTCTTAAGTTGTTGTTCATTCTTTCATTATTAAATAAACCCTATTTATTGAAGTCCTACTTTTAAAAGGTTCCTATACATTGATTTCAGACTTGAAAAGTGAATCTATGGGCATTTAAATGCATGATTTAGAAAGGGGTTTTAAAAGGACATAAATGGTTTCATATATTCTATTTGGCAGTAGAGATGAAAAGAGCATAATTGATTTATTGAAAAGCATTTCAGTAAAGTAAATTGAAGTAAACACAAGTTCTCTAAAAGAGGACTATTGATCATAGTGATATTGATTATTTTGGGAGTGGTATCGAACATCGTATTGGGAAAGAGTTTATATTTAACTTAAAGCCCCATAAACTACGTAGCCAACATATGATCGTACCAATTTTCAGACAACTCCTCACCACCTCTTTGTAAGGCATATTAGATGGATCCATAGATTATAGTTGTTGTCCTATACCCCAGCAAAGGTATAAGATAACTCTGGTAACGTGACCAGGACGTTGTATCATCAATAGTAAAATACTGATGGTTGTCGATTAGAGAAACTCCCAAGTAAAGTAAAGTAAAGTATATTTATATATATGTATTCAGTTCAGTATTTACTATTATTGCATCCTTACTGAAAAAGTTCAAATGATTTTCATCATGATCTATACTATACTTTAATTGAGTTATTTCCAGTCTTTCATGTTAGTTATTTGTTTTATTCAACCCTGTTACATACCGTATATTCAATGTACTAATGCCATTCGGCCAATATCGTTTCGTGATGAAGATTGAGGTACTTAGGATCATCAACATGAGTTTTATTTAGATCACCTCATCCGCTTGCCAAATTTTGGTGAGACCTCTTTGCTTTCAGAGGACTACAATTTATTGTTTAGTTTTAGTCATGCTTTGAGGTGTCGTGGGTCTTGTCCCGTCACCTATATTTAGACAGTAGAGGCTTCATGGACATGCAGAGTTAGATAGTTTTAGTACTATCTCAAATGTTTCGCTAAATGTTTACTATTTATATTAAGTATTTTTTAGAGAATGCTAAATGTTTTGAAATGATCATCTATTAAAGCTTCCACCTATTTTATTGAGTCATATGTACCATAGTTAGTCAGGCCAGAGATTCGCTTGGGGATCATCAATGGTTCTTGAGTGTCGTCCACGCTCAGGATGAGGCTCAGGACGTGAAAGGGAGTCTGGAGCCGGGGTCGGGTTGAGTATTGGTGTCGTAGCCAATTTGAAAGTTTGACCTTAAATCAGATGTTGGGGTCGGGAACTAAGGTCGGGTCGGGTTTCGTGGTAGGATCCAAGTTCAAAAGTTGGATCCTGAATTTACATATTGTTCTACTTTAACTTAATTTGATAATCCATGCTATTCTTTATATTCTCATTATACAAAACATAAACTCTAATTAAGAATGCATTCCTTTATCATATATCATATATTACTATAAGTGGGAACAAAAAAAGTTAAAAGTTGAATTACGGTTTTACCCCTACTATAAGTTAAAATTTTAGAAAAACATTTTACTATTTAATTTAAATGTTAAATTGTATCATTTTAATAAAAATGTTAATGACTTTTGCACTTCCTTAGATTAATTCCTAACTAAAATATCTAATTTAATAACATTTAATCACCATCATCATATTATCATAAATAAATAGTAATAATAAATAATAATAATAATATTATTAATAATAATAATAAAATTTATTAAAATTGGAAAGCTCCAATTTTGAAGTTGGATTGTCATTTTACCCCTATACTAAATAAAAAAGTTATAAAATATTTTATTAACTAAATATTAAATAGTAATCATAAATTAATTTGACATTTTTCCTTCACATATAAAAAAAGAGAAATAAAACTTCTATTAAATTAGTAAATAGTAAGTATATATATAAAGTAGAACCAAAATATTTAAAAAATGGAATTACCAAAATGTCCATAAAATATTGACTGACATTATTATCCTTTAATCAAATATTATTCCTACAATAATATTGTATAAGAATCTAAATATACACTTAGTTCAATGCATTAGTCTATTAAATATATATACACGAAAATATCCATTAATATTTTGTCATTAATTAAACTCTTATTTATGTTATATTTTTTTTTTTAAAAAGTAAGTCTATCTTCTATGAAATATAAATAATGATATAGCAAATGAATGAACTAGATAAATCAAAAGACATAGAGTTATGTGTATTTAATTTCTATAAATGCTTTATCTTCCGATTTCTAATGCAAAAAGTAAAACATCTCTTTGTAGTAATAAACTTATGGAGAATTTGAAAAGTTGTTTGGTATATCCAATGTGTAGTAGATTCTTTTGATCAATTCAATACAATATATTCATTTACTAAATGCTATATATTGTGTATATATAGTGAAAAATCACAGGACACCAATCTCAATTCACCAAATTATTAAATTATCAATCCTACTTTGTGTAGGAACATTTTCTCATATTTATTTTGTGTTTGTGTCTCTCTTCTCTACTTCTGTTTATGTTCTCTATTTTTTCTATTCACATTATAAGTTATTGTCTTTAATTCAACTCATTCATATATGTTTTCTGATTAGTTGAAAGTTCGTCTTATTTGGGTACGTAATGTGTGTATCATAGTTATTTCACCTCTTGCAACATAGAAATTTGTCATGCAAATATCAAATCAGGTAAGATTACTTTCTTTTTAATTATAACTTCTTGGAGTATCATGAAACTCTATATTCTCGTTTGTGTAAATTTTGGTTAGGAATTAATTTACATAATTTAACTAATATATTTTTGTTAAATTCACAGATGATAGAACTAATAATTTTGAATTAGGCAAAGTATACACGTACCTTTAATAATTATGATTTATATACATTGATTAGATATTTAGCAATGATAATTTTTATCACTAATAATAACTTTTTTTTTGTAGGTGTACACCGCAAAATTGACAATGATCCACTAGCTATTATAAGAAAGGTACATGTTGATCTAATTTATGTGCAATTTTTACAAAACACAATTCACATTCCACAGCTTCTTTATTTGTATATGATTATAAAAAGATGGAGGCTACAATTTCTTAGAAAGAAGGCAAAATTTATAAAACATGAAATATTTTGAACCAATAAGAGACATTAAATTATGTGTTGTGACATATTAAAAAAAAACTTTTATCAAGTTGAATACTTGATATATTAAAACAATTACATAATTAAAATTGTTCGAATATTACTTTTGAAATTTATTTAATACCAATATTTCAGTATGATGTACCTTGTAATGATAATACTCTTGATTAAATAGGCTCACCATTCATTGGTTTAAGCTTGTATATTTTCTCTTCAATTACTATGCAAGTTATCGCACAATGATCATCTATAAGCCATCTTAAGGAAGACATATATATTGATCAATTTTCTATTTAACTTTTGCAAAACACTACTCTCATTCGACAACAACTTCTTTGCAAATGTGAAAAGGTGGAGACTACTAAGGTGAAAAAAATATGAAAAACTCAAGACAAGAAATATTTTGAAATTACAGTTGACATTTAAATTATGAGTTATGATATATTAAACAAAAAAACTTTTATCAAATTGAATACTTGATACACACGAGCAACATACATGTCCGAGTATATAAATATCGTTATAACAACTTCACACAACTTAACATGGGACACACGTGCCCATGACTAGTAATCAATACAAATAAAGAGATAATTTATGAAATAAACAAGAAAATAGTAAATTTTGTGAATTAAATGGGCGAAAAGAGAAAGAAAGGGTGCATTGCATAAAATATTTATAAGAAAGAGCTAGCAAGGAAGTTATATACCAACATAAGAAAATGGAAAGAGATAAACCTGGAATTGGGATGCTTCTTCCATTGCCATAATCTTATGTAATTCCCCGATATTATAAGCTCTCGCGGCGCTATCATGAAACATTTCTTCCCACTATGCTTGTCGAGAAAAAAACTCTGAGAAAAAAAAACTTTAAAATGTATCCAAAATATATTGTATTGTATTTATAATTCGATTAATCAAAACAAACATTATATTTAATATCACAATATAATAACTAACAACCACCCAAAGGCACCGACAAGAGTTGTTGTGGAGTGATAAATACTCCTTCATCCTTAATCAGAGGTATCGGGTTCAAGTCCCTCTGGGTACGGAATCACCATTGTTAGAAAGCGCTTTACCCCCAACGTGGGACTTCTCGACACAGACACAAATTCGAATATAGTCGGGCTCAAATGTAGGTACAGGACACTGGGTTGGAAAATAAAAAAAACACTTAAAGACACATTTATTTCAAATAAAATATAGCCAGTGATCAATGAATTAGACTGAGAACGATAAGAGATTAAATATTAAATTTCATTAAAGATAAAAATAATAGGTGATTTCTTTCCACCTGCTTGAGCTGCAGAGTTACCTAGTATACGAGCGGAGCTAAAGGACGTCAATTTTTTTGAGTGAATCTTCTTTGCTCAAAATTACAATAACGCAAATAGGTAAAGATGATTATTTATTATTAAATATGAACGGTTAAATACAAAATTCTAGTTTAGTAGAAGAGGGTGCAGAAGGATTGTGTTAGATTATGAATATAAATCCTAGGTGTGACACCTATTATCTTTTTTAATTCCCTTGTACGAATTTCTAACTCCACCCTTGTTTGGTACTTGTGTTGGTGAGAAGCAGATGTAGAGTAGTTCTTTTTCTTTTGGACTCAGAGACCATTGCTACAAAATAAATAATCTTGAAAAAATAACAAAATCAAAATGAGATTTTACCAGTTTTCCTCCATCAAGGAGAATGGGAGAATCACACAGACTAAAAAACAACTCTTTTTTGGTGTTGCAAACAAGAGGAAACTCCGATCTATCAATTAATTCTTGATAATTAGAGGGCAAAAATTTTCCCCAAATATCATCCGATTTTGCAACAACTTTGAATTGTTTTGATAAAATTGTTGATCTTACTGCATCTGCTGGAGTTGTTTTTGTAATTATTTCAAAAATGCAACCTTCTGGCAGCCTTTCAAAATAATTCATTGGAGCAATGGACTTAGAAAAATTCATCTCAAAATTCTTACAAAAGTTTATAACTGAGAAATACAATAAAAAATATTTTTATTCCAAGCTTTATATATGATTTAAATAGTCAAAAGGGAATAGATTTTAGAAATCTATTTTGTTAATTGTAGTAACTGTACAGATCAGCATATATAAATATGACTTTTATTGTAAATTTGACTAGATGCTATTTTCTTTTATTTATAGATTTAACTAAATAAAAGAGTCTAACTTGTTCAAACTTCAGTTAAGTCTATTGCGACCAATATTATAAAAATAAAAATAAGAAATACGAAAACGTTTCTATTTTTGCGTCTAAATGCGTGATTGGATCAAAAGTCTCCTAGAAATCGTTGAATCTGAGTAAACATATTGACATTTGTAAATTGTGATCTTTAGTTCTCAAATAACTTGTATCGCTAGCACCGTAGGTCTTTCGAGATATCTTCCTTGTGATTTTAGGTCTACCATGTCTCCTTATAACATCTCAATTCACTATGGTTTCATACAATACACTTAATTAACTTATGTTTTAACCATGATCAATTAGTTGATTTGGTGTAAACATAATATGTGAAAAAGATTTTACCAAAGTAAGTATCTGGATGTCAATGTAGAACATGACCAAACCATCTCATTTGTTGTTTTTTTAGCAAATCTACCACTAGATGGAGTTTCTAGCCATTTATTAAAAATAATAATCTCAATAGGGATAAGTACAAGCAATGGGGACTAGGCCTTACCTTACCAATCCCTAATGAGGTTAGAAACCCCTATTAACTAACAAGCATGAAGAAGATAAGAGCTAGATAGAACTATATAAAAAAAATTATCACCAAAGAGTTTGTAATACACTCTATGATGATTTACAAATGAGGATGCTTAGATAATGAAAAAATATTACAACCAAGAAGGTTGAGTTATCGACCTCAAACTTCCTTTTACAAATGGATGAATTGAAAGAGATTAATTGTCCATCTAAAGTAACCTGAAGTACTTTCCTTTTGCCTTCTTCTTCTTCTTCTTCTTCTTCTTCTTCAAAACTGTCCAACAACACTTGATAGTTCATTACTACTTCTTGAAATTATTGGATCTAGTTGAATCTGTTGACACTATCATATGATTCTGCATTGCCAGTCATGTCGGTAGTTGCCTTGAGACAGACTCCCTAGTCACCTTGTCTTCCAACTTTTATTTATTCCATGCTTTTTTTGTTATTACGTTTTTGCCTAGGAGAAATATATGCATCCCTTGCTGCATTTGCAAAACAGTGATCCAACTAATTTTGGGCGTATTTGTATGCCTAGGAACCAAATAACACCCATGCTTTGATCGAGTTTAGGGATGAATTCGTTAATTTTTAATAGTATTTGAGTCATATATTTCATTTGGATTAACCATTGTGATTTTGTATGTTGGGAAACAAGGATAAACAGGCACAAAAGTGGAAATTGTGAAGTGAAGAGTGGGTCCAAGTGCGAGAGCATAAGTAAGAAGGTGCCAAATAAAAGTGAAAGCCATTATGAAGTGAAATATGCTGAAGTGCACCCTCTCCGCGTCATGGAGAGATAATTAATTATTTTGTACACATTGTCAAGTTGAGACATAAGAGTTTGTATCCTCTCCGTGTCGTGGAGAGGAGAAATGCGTTTGAAGCTAAAACAAAAAGGCATCTGCGTGTCGCGGACCTATGCTCCATTTTTCTGCCATTTTTCCTAAATTATAAATAGACTTGAATTTTATTTTATTAATCACTCTTTCTCTGGGTTTTTGAAAGAACGACGACTTTGGGAGCTGTTTCATCTGTTCTTAGGGTTTATTCCTAAACTTTACTCCATTCGATCTCTTTTATGTTAATTGAATATTACAAAATTGAGAATCGTATTATGAGTAACTAAATTTCTTAGTTCTATGGCTATGGCTAAAAAATGATTGTATTTTATTGATTTTAATGGATTGATTTTGATTATCATATGAACCTCTCTTTTGTCTTTACTTTAATATTTCATGATTGGCCACCATTGAAATAAATATCTTGTCCGAATTGAACTCGAGAGAGGAATAAGAGGATAGAACGTGGAGGCAAAAGGAGCATGATCTTCTCAATGTTTAGGGTTGATTTGTATCTAGGATAGGGATATACCTAGAAACCTTACTTGATTAATAGACATGAAGAAATCGTAATGCTCGGTAGTTGGTTTAGTCTATCCCCGCTCAATGATGTAGTTAGGCTGTTAATTACCGTAGGCGATTAGAGGTCGGGAGACCATGATCATACATTTAACCTTGTAATCAGTGATCCGATAATTGATTGACATCCATTAAATAAGATAATTTGCATGAATCCATTGCAGGCTGCAGCCTTGGAATTCCCCAAGTCATTGTTTGAAATCCAATTGAATTCGAATCATAGTAGTTTACTTCAATAATTAGATAATTAATCTTTCAAAATCCCATATCACTATCTTGATAGCACTTGTTCTAAATTTTAATTATGGGAAGAATTGAATACATCTAATTTTATGTCTCTATGAATATGATATCGGCTCTTAAAAAGAGCTACTTTAATACTTACACGACCATGTACACTTGCGTGTGCGTTTGGGCTTAACTCCAACCAATCCTCTTTTTCACCTTCCTCAAAGATGTCCTCATCTTGTAGGTTAGCAAACCTATTTGGGGAGAAAATACTATTACTACCAACTAGTAGTTGTTTGTTAGTGTTAATAGGTGTAAGAGAAATTAACATTAGAACTCACCAATGCATCAATAACATCCTTGTCACTAACATAAATTTTTTGAGGTGTGGCATGGCATGCTCATCCTCTTCTTCTACCATATTCACCCATTGTCTCTCACTTGTAACACATTTTTTTCCACTAGAAGTCATCAAACTATTTGTCGGAGTATAGTTGCAGTTTTTTTCCAGTGCCACCACATTCCAATCCTTACTGCCATGTTGGGAAGCGTCCTCACCACTGGATTTTTCAACTCACTATATTGCCTCATATTCAGTCTCTATAACATGTTTACCCTGTCAGATAAATCTATGCTACCTTTGATTTTCATCTGATTCATATGCATTAAGATCACCTAGTTGCTGACGAATCAACTAGTGTTGCATCAATTACAACTCTTGAATTTGTATTCTCCAACCTTTCAGATGCACCATGATGTACATTTAATATAGCAGTTATGGATGTCGAAGAACCAATTTTTGCCACATTTTGATTATCCTCAACGACCACTGATATATTGTGATGTCTCAATAGTTGCCAAATGTCACGCCCCGAGCCTACACCCCGGACGTGGCTGGCACTCGAGAACCATTGCTGGCCCCGCCCCAAGAGAACCCTTGGCCTGGCTTACTTACTCAGCGAAAGACTTAAAAGCATAAATACAAGGATTCAATGCATCTCTACTCAGCTGTTAAATAAAAAACTTAGAATGTTTAAAAGTCAACATTCAACTTGGCCAAAATGGCAACTCAAGTCTTAACATATGAAATGATAATGTAAAGACAACTGAACTACTAATTGTCTGACTGTCTATGAAGCCTCTAAAACAAAGAGGGATGTTGGGACAGGACCCCTAATCATCCTAACAACTGAAAACTAGAAATTAAAACAAATGATAAAAGAGTCCTTCGGAATGCAAGGAGGCTCACCAACTGACTCTGAGTGCTCAATCTGATCAACGAGGCACTAGATGCTGATCCTGGTTACCTGCGTCTGCATCATAAGACGATGCATACTAACTGGCATCAGTACATTGAATGTACGAGTATGCAAGCTGGAATGCTAAACATAACTTAAGCTTGAAAAGAATCTGAAAGAAACACCTACCTTGCTTTACTCAACTCCTGAATAACTTAGCTCAATATAAAGCAATAAAACCCATGCAGTATATAGAAAGCTTTTAAAACAGTAGAAAACAACTTAGTTCGTTAAAGAAAATGCAATAACAAACTCAACTTTACTCATATAATAAAGTAATATAGTTTATGTGGGAGTTTCTCTAACCGACAACCACCATTATGAGCCTAAGTGGTGATACAACGTCTTACCCACGCTGCCAGAACTGTCCTATAATTTCTAGTCTATGCTAAAAGAATCTTAAAGAGTCATCTAAAAAGTATGATCCTTTACTACCCATGATGGCTACATGGTTTGTGGAGACGTGAGTTATCTGAACTCAAGCTCGTCCCCATATCGGTGCTCAATACTACTCCCAAAATATACTTTAGCTCATATGTTTGTAAAAACAAAATTCTTTCTTTGGTTTGAGATAATTATTCAAAAACTTAGCTTAAAAGCTCTCTTGAAAATCTCAGTTTCCTTTCTTACTCAAATGTGAAAACATTTTAACTCTTGGGAATACTTAGTTCCCGAATAATCTTTGAAAAATGAACTTTACTCTTACTCTTTATTGAAAACTAGCTCAAAGGCTCTTTTGGAAATCTCAGTTTCCTTTCTTGTTTAAATGTGAAAACAATTACTCTTTGGGAATACATAGTCCCGATATACTCTTTTGAAGAAATGCACTTCAAATTTTACTTTTTACTCAACTCAAAACTCAAGTCTTAAAACAAAGTTAAAAAGACTTTTGGAAAACTTTATTAACTTCTCTTAACTTGACTCTTGACTTCTCTTGACTTGATTCTTAACTTATCTTGACTTGACTCTTAACTTTCCTTGACTTGACTCTTAACTTTCCTTGAATTGAATTATGGATTCAAGGGTTGTGATTTGTGATAGGAAAGATCTCATGATGTTTATGAATAATTTTAGATAGCTAAACATGAGAAATGATCAAGAAATCACTGTCTGGAAACTAGTCTGCGACGCGGAAGCACATTTAAATATTTAATTTGGTCGCGAAATAACTTTTGAGGCAGAGAGGTTCGTGACCGCGACGCGATGCGAGGATGAATTTTTTGAAACTGAGGGGCAGGTCTGCGACGCGGCCTAGGGCACCAGATTTGCCCGACTTTTTCCTTCTTTCGTTTTCCAGTCCCAATTCAGCCAAACTCGACTATTCTTCTCAATGTTTCTTTAGATTCAAATACCCAGCATGTATACACAAGAATCTAACTCAAACAACTCAAGGAAACAACATTTTAACCTAAAGTAACTCCTCAATTTCAACCTAACTCAAGAACGAGGCCAATTTCAAACACTATTCAAGATTCATCAACTTTCAACTTTCTAGTTCGCTGAAATAAACATGATTGGCGTGCGGGTGAACGAACCCAACGCTATGAAAGACTCACATACCTCTTTAGGGATCAACCCTTGTCGAAATTCACAAGCTAAACCTTCAAGAACGACAAACTTTGCTCTTTCTGCTCTTTTCTCCTCTAGCGTTCTTTCTCCAAAAACCCTAGCGTAAATTTCCAATTGTCTAAACTGAACCAATTCAGTTTAGACCCCAATTTAATTGCTAAAAACGAATTAACTTAATTGGGTGGTGAAAAGACCATAAAGCCCTTCTAAAATTCGGATTGGACTTTCCTTATTTGAACAACCCAACTTTCAATGGGCATAACTCACTAATACAAACTCGGAATCGAGCAAACTCGGCGGCGTTGGAAAGATTATTCCAAGATTTTTCCTACGATATCTGGAAACACACTTAACTCATCCTGAGCTAGGAGTTATGGTCATTTGAATTTGACCAAAAACTCAAACTCAAGCTTAACCAATTTTTTTCAGATTTTTATTATTTCCAAAAATCACTCTTTCTAATTTTAGCTCTTTCTAGTTCTTTCAATTTGCGAGATGTTACACCAAAGTTGAGATGCCCCTTTTTTTCCAACGCAAGCCCCGGCACCGCCCCCCACAAAAAAAAGAAGAAAAGAACAGAAAAACCTTACCAGAATCACCTTCAATACCTATAGCAACTGAAGATTTCTCCTTGCCATTAGGGTCAAATCCAACCGTAGCAATACCTATTTGAACGTCGTCTGATAGAACAACTTTATTTCCAACAGTTGTTTTGATATTAAATGGGTTATTTTGGACCTCAACAACACCTTGTGTATCTGTATCAGAGTTTTTTCCGCCAACAAACAATAATTCAAGTCTTTTTGAGCTTGAGGATTATTTTGAACCAAAATAAGACTTGAATTATTGTGCATTGCATCATCAGATTTTGATGATTCAATTATTTCCAATACATTATTTTTTGTTGCACGTACTTGGATTTTTATCATCGGCTCTTTGAATAACTTTTTCTAGTCCCCTCTTCTCATTCGAAATTTCCCTTGCGTCACCATTATATTTCTCGATATCACACACACTTTCTTCTTCTCTTACACCCACTTCTTGATCATGGACTATGTATTAGACGACGACAATTAGTTGGGCATGACCTTATTGCTTGCAATTAGTACATTACAGAGCAAATTGTTTGGTAAGAATGCTTCGCAACTCTTGGATTTCAGGTGCACCATACGAGAACTTCATCACAATGGCTTGGTAAAGTCCCTCTCAGTAGCAAACTCGTCTAACTCCGTAGATGTGAATCGTAGGGTTGGCTCTCCATGTACATATTGAATCGATTTCAGTTATGTTTAGGCATTTTAGATGTGATTTTTTGCAGCATATATATGTAAGTTTTGGTACTGGCTCTCCCTCAACCATAGGCTGGGTACAGGACGAGAAAGCATTTGGATCTTTTAATACAACTTCCTTTCACTTGATTTTAGGTCTATGTACCTCATTTCCTTTTAATACATGTACTCACCATGGTTTCACACGTATAAGTCGGTGCATCTAAAATCAATGAGAACATAACCAAACCATCTCATTTGTTTTACTTTTCTAGGTTTATTTATATAACTAGTCTCTGGGAATGTGAGTTGCATGTTTATCCCAAACAATAATGTATTCTGATACTCGAAACTCCAAAAGACACTGAAAATCACTTTCTTAAAAACTTAGCCTCTCAAACTCAAAACTTATCAAATCTCAACTTGTAACTCAAAGTTTAAAACAAGCTTTTCAAACTCAATCAAAAACGACTCGAGGGTCGACATCGGGAGGGGCAAAACGGTAATTTCTACGGAGAAACAAAAAATGACCGACCGGGTCATTACAAATCTAGGGTTCTATCGGTTTAGGGTTAACGGGTTTTCAAATTGGGTGGATCGGCTTTTATATAGGGAAAATTGTATGAAATAGTAAACTATTAATTAAATCAAATTAAATGTAATAGCCATATTTTATTTTAATTGTAATTCGCAATAAACATTCCTTTTTTGCCATCTAATTTGATATACAATTAGCCATTTTCAGTATACAATTAGTCATTTTATACATTTCGGTATAAAATGCGTTTGTGTTTGTATAAAGCGAGAGAAAAATGTATATACATTCAAATACATATATTTTCGTCCTATACACTTATAATTATACAAATACAGATCTTATAATACAAATTACAATGTATAAATGAATTTATACAAAACTGAACAATTTGTATAAAATTGGATGCATGTAGCAAATTCTATAAATTAAAAGCTCCATAGCAAACATAAAATTTGTTATGGACCGCAATTATGCAAAATATAACTATAACATACAAATATGATTTTTATGTTTGCTATACGTGAAAGTTGCTCTATTTATTTAAGTGGGTTAGGTAAAATGTTAAATAGAAAGTAAATTTTAATGACAAATATGACCCTGAAGTTGTGAAAAAGAGAAAAAGCTAAAACCGGCCGGTCCGGTTTAGTTCCACTCCTGATAGAGTTGGTTGAGATAAACTTTATTATCCTCAAGCAGCAAAAAACAGAAGAAAATTTTACCTAAGAATGATTCATCTTATGCGCCTAAAAATTCAATCTTGATGCTTCCCAGTTTACTATTTGGTACTTTGAATCATAAAAATAGAGCCTTTTTGTAGATAGAAGAAAAGAAATGCTAATGATAACCATTTCACCTCCCCTGCAAAAATCTGTTCTTGTTCCAGCTAAAATTGCAACAAGTGGGAGTAAATATGGCTTTTTTCTTGATTTAAATGGTGGGTTTGGTTCAAAATCAGCTTCTTATCACTTTCCAAGAAGACCCATTAAGGGAAATTCAATTCAGGTAATTCCCCTAATTTTTGGGTTGCTGTGTTTTCTTGATATACTGTAGTTGATTATTTGAGAGAGTGGTGTCTATTACTGTATAGTTGAAAGCTCTTTAGTGATGCGTTTGTTGATTTGTTTTATCTCTTTTTGGGCATTTTTAAGTTTTGTCTATATTGTTTACAGCTGAAGATTTATGCAAGGAAATCAGAATCATTCCCAATTTTACTTTCAGAGAAAGTTGATGGTACTTCTTTTTCTTCTTTAATGATTAACTGTGAAAAATAACTCTAATTGATGCTACATGGGCAAAATTATCCGATGGTGGTTAGTCCTGAACGAATTCCCTCTCGTGGCTGGTGCCTTGCTAGTCCTTGTAAAACAAAAATAGGGCAGCCTGGTGCACTAAGCTCCCACAATACGTGGGGTCTGGGGAAGGGCCGGACCACAAGGGGTCTATTGTCCTTCATTTCTATAAGAGACTATTTCCACTGGTCGAATCCGTGACCTCGTGGTTACATGGAAGCAACTTTACTAGTTACACCAAGACTCTCACTCCTGCTAGACCTTGTCTTTCCAAGAATGTTTTGAAAATCGAGTCACTCCTTCACCTAGCGTTGTTTGGTTTGTGGTCTCCAATTACCCTGCAAGAACCTAAAGGGATTATGTGGATAGATCTTATTTAACTATAATAGAGTTCGATTAAATCAGTCTTAGAAATTACTTGATAAAAAATAATACTCCCTC
>JAJOOS010009702.1:0-21793 GCA_029582725.1 Solanum chiquidenum | reverse complement strand
TAAAGAACCTTCTTGAACCCGACAAACATAAATCATAAATACATTTTAGAATGAAGAGCTTGCTCATGTAGTGATAGGCATTATAAAGCTCGTCAAACCTCAATTCCCTTTTTTCTTTAGTATTCAATAGAAAATAGTCGTCTATATTTTATAGATAAAGAACCTTCTTGAACCCGACAAACATAAATCATAAATACATTTTAGAATGAAGAGCTTGCTCATGTAGTGATAGGCATTATAAAGCTCGTCAAACCTCAATTCCCTTTTTTCTTTAGTATTCAATAGAAAATAGTCGTCTATATTTTATAGATAAAGAACCTTCTTGAACCCGACAAACATAAATCATAAATACATTTTAGAATGAAGAGCTTGCTCATGTAGTGATAGGCATTATAAAGCTCGTCAAACCTCAATTCCCTTTTTTCTTTAGTATTCAATAGAAAATAGTCGTCTATATTTTATAGATAAAGAACCTTCTTGAACCCGACAAACATAAATCATAAATACATTTTAGAATGAAGAGCTTGCTCATGTAGTGATAGGCATTATAAAGCTCGTCAAACCTCAATTCCCTTTTTTCTTTAGTATTCAATAGAAAATAGTCGTCTATATTTTATAGATAACTTATTAATCGAGTTTATGAAGTTTTATTTTTCTTGTAATCAAAATAAATGTTCAAGACAATAATAGACCTATCTTATCGACAACTAAGATATTACGTGGAGTATCTAATTGTGCTTACTTTCACTTAAAAACTCTAGAGAACCAAATCGAAAACATCAAGAATGCAAGTTTTATGTCTAGATCCATAATATTGTTTGAGAAAAAAAACGTGTTAAAATGAATCTAAGCAAACCACCACCAAGAAAGTACTTCAATGATTATTAGTACTTGACAAAATAATAGTAGTAATTACTAAAGCATAGCATAACAAGTTCATATATATTGGAGTCATTTCATTTCCAACAAACGAGACAAATAATCAAAGATTCAAAGTGATGCAACCTCCACTAAGACACATTGTTTCCATATGATCGACCACTAATAATATAGGAATATTATTAGCCCCAACTATGAAAAGGAACATAAGGTTACAATGTCGCAAGCCAATTAGGGATCGTTTGACAGTTGGATAAGAAATAAGTTATTTATATATATTTATTTTTGTATAATTTATACGACATTTAATAGGTAAATAAGAAATAAGTTATTTATATATATTTTTTTTGTATAATTTATACGACGTTTAATAAGTAAATAAGAAATAAGTTATTCATATATAAAATTAATACGATGCTAGGTTGACAATTTAGAAATTTATGAGGGACTCTGTTATTAATTTGTGCAGGACAAAAGAGAGAATAACTAATACATGCATAACTAATATAGTCATGAATAAATAATCCTTATGACCTTATATAACTAATATATGTATAAAATACATATATAAATTCCCTCGCAACTAATTCTTACATTATTAATAGAGATACCTGCATAAATCTATCAAGCTATCAAACGAACTCTTTAAGTTATAATAATATTGTTGACGATCAATATACATCTTTTATCACGCTTTTAAACAAACATTTCATAAGAACTAATAGATTGATGAACTATTATTTTTTCATCCAAAAAATATTAATTGTGATTCTTGTAGATCTATTAGTCCATATATATAATCTACAATGCTACATTTAGTAGTTCGTCTTATAAATGTTGTACTATACTAAACTTTGAAGTTATATGTTCTAATATATTCGTAATTTTTTTTTGACTATCAAAACAATTAACTAAGGAGAATTGCATTGAAGAGTACCACTAATTGTATGAAGGGAATTTCATATTGCTACGCAAAACAGATTTTTTTGGTCATTTATTTTCATTCAACACTATTCCATCTAACAACTATCCATAACGACTATTAAAAACAATCGAGAATTATGATGGAATAAATATGACTAATTTGTTTTTAATTAAAAAAAACTTGAGTTTTAGACATGGAAAACAATATTTTTTCCTTTATTGGACATCTTTATATGAATTTGAGTTAATTCACTATTGAAAATCACGAATTTCCGGGTTGAAATTAACTAATGCATGCCATGTATTCACATATTTACTTATATTACTTAGCCACATTTTATAAATGTATATTACTAGTAATTCACTAAATCACACAAGAATAGTAAATTGAATTAATTTGATATAAATACATGTTATGAATAAGGCTTTAATTACCATTTTTTATATTAGACAATAATGCATAATATGCATTTGATTAAACGACCCCTAATTGAATATTTTTTAAATAATAATAATAGTAATATAACATAATTTGGACAAAATTAGATTCATAACTTGAAATTTATGAATTTAAATAGACTTCAAATAAATACTACAATAAAAATTGAATTCATAACTAGATATATTTAATATAATTCTTATATTATATATATAAACACACAAGCTTCTATCTCTGTTCCTGATTTTCTGAAGTATTAAAAATTTATTTAACTTTATCAACACATGTCTTTTACCTATCAAGAGCGTGTTAAAAAACCAAAATTCTTCTCACCTCTTGTAACCGTTCCTTTGAACTCAGCACAAAAAGCCATCCTTTTTTCCAAATTAAGTAAGAAAGCAAAAAAACAAATAAAAGTCGGTCCAAAATTATGAACAAACTCATTTGAATTCATCACAACAAATCAAGATCCACCGTTTCACCTACAAACAATCCCATTTGAAACTCCTCACAACAAATTAAAGACTAATCCTTCAACTTTTACATAATTCAAAACACATCCACTTGTTTCTTAAATTACACTTAGGCCCATCACATTGTTTCAATTTACATATCAATATTTAATTAACAAGGTGTTTGCTAAGTTTATAAACTGATCAAACTAACATATCCGTACATATTTTTTGACATGTTTACGCATTTGATAAATACCCGATGTGCTTATAAGTCAAGTGCTTACTTGCTTATAAGCTCAAATAAATCAAAAGTCATAAGTTCATCATCTACAACTCATGATTTTTCCGCTTATAAGCATTTTTGGGTCGATCGAAAACGGAAGAAAGTGAGCAAGGCCAAATGGGTTCTAAGAGTAATTCTTGAAATTATATAGGGAATAATTTGAAATATGATAAAGTAGAGGGGAGGTTAATATAATTAAGTTAAACTTGTAACTTAAAGTCGAAAATTCCAGGAATATTACGACTAAAACAAGACTACCCCCATTTTTTTCTCTCTCTCACTTCTCATTCGACAAGTACGAAGAAGAAGAAGAGAAGAGAGAAAACTTTTAGTGAGAGAAAGTCTTTGAGAGAGAGGGAGTTGAACCCATAGTGTAATGAACAATTTCTAGCTAGGGTTTTGTTGAATTGATAAATTATTCAGATGGAAATGTCTACTAGACGATCGAATTATACTTTGTTGAGTCAAGTTGCCGATGATAATTACCTTCCTCCGCCACCGAAGTACTCCGTCACTGGCGGTGGCGGTGGAGGAGTAGCACCGTATTATGAGTCTCATTCTGGTGAGAAGGGTAAAGGAAAAACAGGTGATAATAGAGGATTTGATTGGGATTTGAATGATCACCGTAGTAATATGATGCAAGCGCCGAATCGGATCGGTGCGGCGGCATTTCCAGGTTCGATTGGCTTGCAGAGGCAATCAAGTGGGAGTAGCTTTGGTGAGAGTTCGATCTCCGGGGAGTATTACATGCCATCGTTGTCTAATGCGGAGGCGTCGTTTGGATATCTCAATGATGGCGGTGGCGGTGCTGAAGTGAGGTTGAAGCCGTTGGAAGCTAATTTGTTCGGTGGCTCGTCTTCTAAGAGCTGGGCACAGCAGACTGAGGAGAGTTATCAGCTGCAGTTAGCTTTGGCTTTACGGCTTTCTTCGGAAGCTACCTGTGCTGATGATCCAAATTTTTTGGATCCTGTGCCTGATGAATCCGCATCCCGTGCTTCAGCTTCAGCTGCTTCGGCGGAGACCCTTTCCCATCGATTCTGGGTATGGTTGGGTTATTGTTTTGTGTTGATTTACCTCATCGTCTATATTTTTTTTCTATGTCAATTGCCTTAATCCAATTATGAATTTAGCTGCAATAGAGGGAAGTGTGTTCCTATTATGCTTAAGGTATGCGTTGAACAATTAGCATTGTACACAAAAAAAAACAAGAATTGGTTTAGATTACAAATGTTTCCAGGCTTTGAATTAGGTCACAGTTTGATGTAGAGGAAAATGTTTTCCATGGATCAACTAGGACTGTTTGGTTGGGTATATGTAGATGACATAGACGAGTTGTAAAAAGTGGACTATAAGGTATTATGGTAGTGTTTTGGTGATACTTCTGAGTATTAATAAAGGTTGACAATAATGTATATGTGTGGAGAAGTGGGAAAATGACTTCTGTCCAGAAGCAAGGGAAATCATCTTTTTGTTTGCTGAGACACTATTTATTGGGTAAAAAACATTTTAACCATGTAAAAGGTGATATTTTCCTGGAAAGTGTTTTCCGTCATGCCAAACACAGAATCGACAAATGGATGTGTTTCTTCAAATGTAAGTGCACTTAAATAGTTGTGATATATTTAAACTACTAGATCCTTTCAGAACTCCAAGAAAGATGAGTAGCTTCTATATTAGTACTGCATCCGGATATTTCTAGAATACTAGAATATGTCGAGACTAATGCGTCAAGTAATGTGGAGTTCAAGAATAAATTTAATGCTTTTAGTCTCTCAGAGGTTTGCGAACATCTCAAGCTACTTTGGAAGTGTTGTAGCCGATATACAACTGATGCCCATCTTTTGTTCTCCACAAAGAAATTGGAAGTTTTCTTTGTGTAAAGTCTGTATGTCAGTTCTCTTTCTCGTTATATAATGCAACATCAATGTGGAATGGGTTCTTTTCAAACCTGCAGTGTATATTTAGGGATCGTTTGGTAGAGTGTATAAGAATAATTCTAAATAAGGTGCATTAGTAATACTGATATTGGTTATGCTTGCATTAGTTATGCGGAGTTTATGCAGTGTTTAGTTTGGTGTATTAAAAACGACATGCATTGCATATTTCAATTTTTATTTTTTTTATTTACAAAAATACCTTTTTTTTGATAACCGAGAAATCTGTCGGTGACCCGCCTCCCTTTGGACAATGGAAAGGATGTGGAAAAGATTTTGAGGGGTAATTGTGTCTTTACCCTTGCTAATGCATGCATCAAATCCCTTGACTCTGTGCACTTGATGCGCCTACAACTTAAGCACAATTTTATAAGGGAGATATGTTTACCTGTTCTAACATGAATTCTTTACTACAGACTCATATCCTTACTGGAAACTGTGATGCCGATGAACTTTCATTTATACATAGTTCAGCTAGTAAAGCACGTAGAAGTTAATAAATGTTAAGGCCCTTTACTCTATGTTGCTCACACTCTTCGAAAATGTCGATGGGTGCATTTTTGGAGAGTCCGAGCAACCTAGCTTTTACTATTTTTGAAACATTGTATAATGAATCAATGTGTATGACACAAACTACCGAGAATATTCCCTTTATCAGTCTATCATGAGACCCAGACTCGTTTTACGTACATCATGTACATATTGATCAAAATGAATCTAAGATCCATTTTCCAACCAACACACCCTATATCCAAAAACAATATTGCAATATGGGAATTAATGCAAAATTTATGACCACTCCATAAAATTAGTTAAAAAGAGGATTAAATAATTCCTTGTAATTGTGTTTCAGTAAAAGGAGGTCTAGAATTAGAATTAATTGATTTGTTTTGAGTTTGAATTTTAATTTTAGTATGAAGTAGATCACACTATACCCGTCAAAGAAGATAAAAGGATTTTATATTACACGGTTTTCACAAGGTGTTAATGGAAATCTTTTGGTTATTGATCAATAATCATGTTTTTCATTATGTGTTAATGAAATCTTTTGCTTACTAACTAAAAAGAAAACATATTTGTGGAAATGGAGAAGAATTAAGGAGTGTAGATAAAAGTTTCTCTTTTGGAGAAGTGGACAAAGGTTTGGATAAGTGAATGAGTTGAAGATATCTACAAATATTATAGTGTATGAGATTGTTTGTTGTTGTATTGTATCTAACACATAAATATTCATTTTTTTGGGTGTTGATTGCCTAGGTTAGACTTGGATTAGTTCATGTCTAATGACATACATATTTCGGGTGTTGATTACCCTTCCGATCGTTTCTCTTATTCCTAAACCTTACAATGTCGGCAGGAATGTAAGGGTGAAATGAAGTAATTCCATAAAAAAATAGATTATAGAAGAAAATGGCTAGAAGACGATTCACTATTTGGCGCCCTAGATAAATATGCAAAGGATCTTGACGCCGAAGGTCGCAAATCACAATTTAAAACAATGTACTTTGTTTAGTAGAAAAAATTGGAAGAGCATAGTAAAAATGGAACCCATGTCCAACAACAATAACATACTCAGTGTAGTCCCACAAGGTGGGGTCTGGGGTTAGAGTATATACAAACTTTACCCATATCTCACAGAGATAGAGAGGTTGTTTCCGGAAAGACTCCCGACTCGGTAACGCATATCAAAGAACATAAAGAAGAAAAGAGATATAACAAGTACTGGAGGAAACATCAAATGGCATATAGGAAAAGAAATAATAACAACAAAATAGTGCAATAATCAAACGACAAGACACAATTGGTAGTAACATAAATAGTAGAATAAGGAACTACGCCAAAAAGTTAATACTACTAGTATTAAAAGAGAAACAGACATGGGGTGCCAAACTACCATCGAGCGTAACTCGTAGGAAAGCGAGACAACAATCAACTATGTACTAACCTTCTATCCTAATCTGTGACCTCCAAATCCTTCTATTTAAGGTCATGTTCTCGCTGAGCTGAAGATGCGCCATAACTTGTCTAATTACCTCTCCCAATACTTTTTCGGCCTACCTTTACACTTCCTCGAACCCACTCTTACCAACTTTCCGCACGTCCTCACTAGGCCTATCCACATACTCGAATCGTCTGTATCTCACTTCTCATCTTGCCCACCACGGAGGCTACTCCTACCTTGTCCTGGATGTCTTCATTCCTAATTTTATCCCTCCTAGTATGTTCACATATCCACCTTAACATCCTCATTTCCGCAACCCTTATCTTCTAAACATGGGATTTCTTAACTAGTTAACGCTCCGCCCACTACAACATAGTTGGCCTAACCGCCACCGGTATAACTTACCTTTAAATTTGAGTTCTACCTTCTTGTCGCACATGACTAGAGGTGAGCCTCCATTTACTCCATCCTGCACCTATACAATGTGTGACATCATCTCCCCATTTTCTTGGAATAAAGACCTAAGATACTTGAAACTTTCTTTCTTGGGGATGACTTGCATACCAAGCTTTACTTCCACGTTAGGCTCTTGTGTTCCAAGCTCTAGCTTACTATTTGAATGCCTAGATTTTATTTGTCATGAACTAAAACTTGTGGATTATTACATATCAATTGCGAGCATGTTGAGTTAATAGCCGTCTTTTACTGTGTGGTTAAATTAAGACAGAAGAAGACAAGAAGTGGAATATAACAATTTGTTAACTTACCTTTAAGGAAAGAGGAATGTGTAGTTTGACAAAATATTGAAGCGAGTAAAAATGTGAAATTTTCACATATCAAGTAAGAGCATGTTGAGTTTGTAGCTCCTTTTTACCCTTTGAAATTTAAGATGGATGAAAGTGGTATTATTATAAGTAGTTTAACCTCCCTTTTAAGATATTATAAGTTATGTACTAAATTGAATGCTCAGATTAGTGGCTCTATCATAAAGATTAGAACATTCATTCTCTTTCTTCTATTCTACATTAACAGAAGTCTAGACAAAGTCCCATACAAAGAAAGAATCATTAACTATTGAAAATATAAATATTGTTTTCATCATACGAATGTCAAATATCTACTAACCATAGGCTTGATATTTGACCATGAATCTAGACAAAAATGTTGGTATATAGTAGAAGTAGTTGGTAGCGGATTCACAGGTGTCATTGCAACAAGCAAAGGTAATAAAGAGGTGGAAGTTGGGACATTGATGACTTCACGTCTTACATGATAAGTTAGGGAGGGCCTTTCTACTCTATCAAAGCAAAAAGACACGAGAGAGTTGTAATGACTGAGAAGAACATGTCTCTACCATTAATCAGAGATCTTGACATCGAGTTCTGGAATAGAGAAACTGTTGGCAAGGAGAGTTACCCCTTTAAGTGGGCCCTATGTGAGGTGATTGGTATTAATCATGCCAATGGGTTTTGAATACTAGATGGTTAAGCAAAAGAAAAGACAGAGACAAACATGTTCACTTTTTGATAATGTTGGTGTGCGGGCTAACTTTCTTTTACTTCGACTATTCCATCGAGTACATGTTATTTCCATTTAGCACAAGTATTGAGTAATTTTGTTTAAGGCTTAAAACTTAGGCAGATGAGAAGAAACTACTTATCGTCCTTTGTGTCTGCTACTAGGTTTTGAATCCTGATCTCCCAGTTTTTCACCCTTATTGTACTAAATTCGGTGGAGAAACTTTTTGGACATCTTTGCGGTAATGTGCCAAAACCCCTTTGGAAATATTTCCTGAATGTGGCTGCCACAAGACAGTTATCGTTACTGGGCGACAAAATGGATTTATTGACTGCTAGGCTTCACTTGGGTTAGAGAAGAACGTGTCATTTTGAGTGGAATAAAAAATCTACGAGCAAGTGGTAGCTGATACAATATGTATGCCTTGTTTGCTAAATTCATTAATAGTATCTATGTTATTATGAATGAAAACCTTGCTTGATAAAAATAGTTCATTAATAGTATCTCATAAGCCGATTTTTGTGGATATTCCTAATAAAGATCTATTTTCCAATACTAAACTCTTTTTACGGAAGTAAGAGTAGAGACGAAGGACCTAGGTATTGAATTAGAAGCCTCACAAAGGAGCTCTCGATGAGTTCAACTGGTGAAAAAATTTACCCGATTGTCTCATTCGGCTCATTTTGATACAATTTTCTATTTCTAGAAGTGTTTGATCTTTCTTGTATTTTGTATTGGAGATATGAATTGATGCATGTAAATGAAGGTGAAGAAAATGATGAGGAAAGGTGCGTTCTTGTTTCATGTAACCTTATTGGTGACCGTTCTTTACTTTTTGATATACTGCTTGTATACATCAACTTTTGCCAACTTTTTGATAGAATTATTTACGTTATTTGTTTTGTGTCATGTACCGTTGTTCTTAGAAACATGAGCACTAGGCATATAAGGAAGATGAAGGAATTAGCTCGTCAATTCATCATTAAAAGTTTTCTTTTCACATGTGTTAATGTAATTTTTTGCCAATGATATACATCTATTACTCAAGCTGATAAAATAATCACTATAATAGTAGGGCGTATGACAACGCCCAATATATTTGATTACATTGTATCTTGCTTGAGTTTCTGAGTAGTGGAGATAAGTTATCTCAAGAATTGGGGAATTATGTTTGACCTTGGCCTTTGTTTTTCTTGAGAATTTGCCAAAATCAACATGGATTTTATTTTTTGATAAGGTAAAAGATTTTGTTAATAGTAACAAGGCCAACTTGGCCGTATACAAGTGGTATACCAACATAGGAGAAACCTACAAAATTTGGTTCTCTCCAAAGACACCCAGTCCTTTATACAAACCGGAACTACATGGATGCACCAAAAGAAAATAAGGGGATCAGAGACTACTCCTCAAATGAGCAAAGCTCATCTCCACTCCTTCAAAAGCTCTCCTATTTATTTCCTTCCAAATGACCCACATCAAAGCAAGAGTAAAATTCCGAACATTGTGTCTTCTTTTCCTAGATCCACTCTTCCAGCTGAACATCAACTCCTTCACAGATCTTGGCACTACCCAAGAAACACCAAACATGTAAAGATATCCTTCCATAACCTCGTAGCTAATTTGCAATGTAACAGAATATGGTCCACATCCTCATCCGCCTCCTTACAAAGGAAACACCAGCTCATGTATACAACCTTTCATTTCCTAATATTCTCTGCCATCAAAATCACTCCTTTAGTAGCTCACCACGCAAAGAAGAACTTCTTTCTCGGCACCTTAGAAATTCAGACCTAGGCATGTGGAAAACTAACCTCTGCCCTAACCAGAAGCTTCTCAAGAAGGACTTCACTGAGAACAAATTGTTAGAACATTAGGCCATTGAAGTCCTAAATTATGAAGGTTAAGAGAAAAATAGGTTCCTCCTTCTGAGCTGTGATTCATAGACACTGTTAAATAGTCCTAAATTATGAAGTCCTGCCGTCTTTGCTGTGTTGAATGACATTTGTGTAGTTCTGATGGTCATTGGATTAGAAATATTTTCTCCTTCAAATTGTTGATTACTTTCTTCAATGAGTCCTTGGAATTATGCTTTCAGACTTAGCGAAGATTCTATCATATTAAAGACAGGGAACTCTCCAAAAAGAGGAGTTTTCAACAGAATATAGTAATCTGGTTGTTGGAGAAGAGAGTTTTAGGTTTCTTGTACATAGGATGTGAGCATAATAAATCCTGCATCAGTCCCTAAAAATGGTAAAAGTATGTTGATCACTTCTTCTTCTGTGTGTCAGGTGTTTCTGTGCAAATAGGAACAACTAGATAAATAGTTTCATTGATGATTTTGAATCTTGTCATTCTCACCAGTCGAGCAAGAGCATTTATTGTTTTCTATTTTTTGGTTATTCGTTATGTTATTATTTTATGGCTGCTTATTGATTCTATTTTTTATGTTATGTGTTTATGTTCTTATGATCTCTCTTTCTTTGATCGATTCAATCATGCTTTCCAGGCTTCCTAGGTTTTTTGCTAAAAGCCATTTTCTGCTTTGAATCGTTGTTCTGTACCAGGTAAATGGATGCTTGTCATACTTTGACAAAGTGCCTGATGGATTTTACTTGATCCATGGGATGGATCCATATGTCTGGATTGTCTGCTCAGATCTACAAGAAAATGCCCGCGTTCCATCTATTGAATCATTGAGAGCTGTTGATCCCTCTGTAGTACCATCAGTTGAAGTGATTTTGATTGATCGGCGTACGGATCCAAGCTTGAAAGAGCTGCAGAATCGGATCCATAGTCTCTCTCCTAGTTGCATCACAACAAAAGAAGTAGTTGATCAGCTTGCTAAGCTGGTCTGCAGTCATATGGGGTAAGTGCCAGAAACTTCTTACTTGGACTCCGATAAATTACTTTTTTTGTGTTTTCTCCTTTTTGTAATTAAGTTTTATTTTTTAGGGGCACAACTTCTGCCGGAGAAGATGAGTTGGTTCCTTTGTGGAAGGAGTGTAGTTATGACCTGAAGGATTGTCTAGGATCCACTGTGCTTCCCATTGGTAGCCTGTCTGTTGGCCTTTGTAGGCATCGAGCTTTGCTATTTAAAGTATGTTCTAGATGTGATATACTGGTTTTTAGTTTGCTGTTTTAGTCTCAAGATTTACTTACACAGGAATTTACGGATCAGCATCTGATGAATGGTGTTCTTTTAAAAAAAACTAAAGAAAAAACATGTTTTTTGCAAATTGTTGTCTTCTCTGTCAAAGTAAATGTACGTTCAATCAGGAGTTTCTTAGTTTTGGTGGTACTATGGAAGGTTGATGTGATATCATGAATTTCACATGATTATTGCAGGTGCTAGCTGACGTCATTGATTTACCATGTCGAATTGCCAAAGGATGTAAATATTGTAACAGAGCTGATGCTTCCTCGTGTTTAGTTCGATTTGGACTTGACAGGTGCGAATCCAAATTATAAATGATCTCGGAGTATATTTTCATTTCATCCCCAAACTTGCATATTTGAGGAAAAGGGTAATGACAAATCTACTTTCACTGACAGACACCTTTACTAAATATGTATTATTTTGTTAGCCATGTTTGTTTAAATATTTAAAGCAATGATAGATGGAAATTGATGTTCCGACTTCCCTTTTGTTTTAAAAACCATTTATATGTATTTTGTTTGTGATAATCATTTTTTCCTTCCCTACTCATATATTCCTGTGCAGATAACATGTGCAATTTATATGGACTTTGATCGTGTTGCCTAAATCTTACCTCGTATTCAGTGTATAATATGGCCAACTTCTGAATTTCTTAATCTTTCTGGTTTAAGCTTTCTATGAAATGCATAGAGCTAGTATATGTGTAGAAACGGAACTTAATATATTCAGGTCTGGAAGATGACAATGATGATGCTTTGAATATTTTTGTGTGGTCTTTCTGCATTCATGCTGCAAGAGGTCTGTAAAGATCAGTCACTGTATCTAGTTCATGACCTATGTTGGTACTAACTGAAGTTGCTCCTCCTAGTTCTTTTTGTTGTTGGAAAAGCCATATTTATTTTTGGTTTTTACAATATAAACTACCGCAACCTCAGTGCCAAAAAGAACGGTGGCGCTTCGAGTAAGTGGCACGCTGCATTCAATATGAATTCAGACATCGTTCTTTGAATGGTTTCTAGAGAAAAATTACACATCTAGAGACTGCATAAGAGTACTATATATAAAATATTTTTAAATAGCTAAAATTGTTTTAAAAAAGATTACATAAAACATCGTAGTCAAAGAAAGGTTGTTTGATTCCTCCAAATAGTAATGCTGCCATTCTTTTTGGATGAAAGGAGGAGTATATTGGAGTGGTGATGGGAGTCTTAATATTTGAAAGAACAGATCCCATTATTAAAGGAATACCTTATACACTTGTAATATAATAGATTCTAAAGTTCGTGATTGAATTGCAAAGAGATGTCCTCCTTTCTTCTGCTCAGCCCTAAAATGTGGAGGAGAAGAAATTAAATGGGAAAAAGTATAAGCAATTAATATTAGATATTGTGTAGCGAACAGCAGGGTGCTATTTTTCTATGCTACTTTCAACTAGGATTTAGCCTGAAAAAAATGGTGGTTCTTGTAAAGAAATGCAAGTGTTAGTTTTTCTGTACACAGTTAGATATATGCTATTTCTATTGATTGTTAAAGAGAACACAGTCTTGACATTTCGCTCTTCACCATACAGGGAGTACCTGGTTGATTTGATTGGGAGCCCTGGATGCTTATGCGAACCAGATTCCTCGCTCAACGGCCCATCTTCTATCTCAATCTCTTCACCATTGCGATTTCCGAGATTCAGAGAAGTTGAACCCACAACTGATTTCAGGTCACTTGCCAAACAGTATTTCTCGGATTGTCAATCGCTTAATCTTGTGTTTGAGGATTCTTCAGCAGGTTATCCTCTAAATCCTACCTGCTTTCATGAGCAAATACATCTTTGCTGCTTGTTTTGGTTGTTTTCCGGATGTTAAGCTTGGCGTCTGCGATAATGTGATGAGAGATGTTCAGTTCACGCATAACTTTATAATGGCTTCAGACAGATGTTTCTCGGTTCCTAGCCAAGAAGAAATATCCTATTTCCTCATGTTTAATGTTCCTCCTTTATTTTTTTCATAAAAAAAGTTTAACCCTTTTATCTTTGGATCTGAAGGGTTATCCTTGGTTTCTCTAAACATATACTAGAAAAACTCAAATCTTATTAGTATTTATGATATAAGAATTTCCTTAAAATTTTTGGCTGTACTTATTTGTCCTATTTTTGAAGGGCATTCTTTACAACTGGTTTCATGACTTTATTCACTCCCGGGCTTCCCAATTCCCATTACTAGTTGTACTTAAACAAACCTACAAGCATATTTGCTTTCTCAGAGTTCTCTCACTATTGTCCCTTCTACATGATGTCACTACTATCTGACTGTAATGAAGCTGGAACCTCACTAACCATAAAACTACTTGTACCTACTAAAAAATAAGTAAAATTATAATGGAGATAACAATACAATTGTTTCTTTTCCCTCCTCCATTTTATAGGTTTTGATTTATGACGACTTAAGTTTTATTTTTCAGCAAAGTGGAAACCAAGAATCTATGGTTGTAGAAACTTATAAATATATGCCTCAAATCCCAAGGTAGTTGGGGTCAGCTATATGAAACTCACTGTCCATGTTGCTCCCTTAAAGACCAGTCTTAATTCAATTATTTGGGTTTTCTAACACTAGAAGTTCTCTACATTTTTTACTGGCAAAGAAATCTACGTCGAAGGTATTCCATATTTTGAGGATACATCGTGAAATGAGTAGTTTTATGGTGGTTAGCACTTACTAGAACCCTCCTCATTTATTTGGCTTGAGATTGGCAAAGGCGGAGCTGTTTTAGAAACTTATGAAGGGAGAAAAAGAACTGTTTTTGCTTTTAGAAAGCCAATTCGACCTCTTGTATGGTAAAAGAGACCTCCAGATTAGACAAGATCCACATTTCTGAACCTTTGACACCCAGAGGTCTTCTTGGCACCTATAGTTTCATAATTTCTTCTCTTCACTAATTCTCTGGTTTACTGTGATGTTTACCAAAAGGTTTGACGATGAAATTAAGATGTTGAGACATTCGGATTTTAAAAAAAAAAAGAAGACTTAAACTAACAGAATATATTTCTCATTCTTTGCTAATATTATTGTACTTTATTTTCTTTCACAAACTATACTTTATAATTTACTTAGAGAAGTTGATTAATAGTTGTCTCCCTGCCCTGAAGCTGGGAGCTTTTATGATCCTAGTTTTTTTTTTTTTGAAACTGGTAAATGTGTATTCTTCAGCATTGTGGACATGCTGGACACCATAAAAAATGTTAGATTAAAAAAATAAAAAATAAAAAATAAAAAAGAAGATACTTACATAGATCTTAATAAATCTACAAAATGATCTATATCCTCTAAACCTACTTCTTTACACCAAAAGTAGAAAGATATTATACAATTCCATTTAACTTTTCTTAATCACTTTTAGCATGTCTATCTAGTTGCCTTTCCTCTTCCCATACAAATAAATATTATTATCTTGACAATCTAATTCCCTTGATTTTTTCTTGAATTTTATACCCAAACATGTTCTGTTTCAAGGTTCTTAATTAATATTGTTTGTCACAGGAGCTGCTGTTGATGGAGACACAGGACAAACTGACCGAAATAACATTGAGAGAAACAGTGCTGTCACTGGTCCAAGTAACCGTGATGAAATTTCTCGGTTACCTGTGCCTGCAATTAGGTAAAACGGTCATGACGAAGACTGTCAACTTACTATTTACTAGTGAATATAGTCCTCAAAATATCTTAAGCTCAATGAACATGGACAGGGACATGGCTCCTGTGAAGTATGTCCGTCCAGTTTTGCATGGAGATACACAATTATCAGACCCAAGAGATATAGGGAATGATATGCGATTTCTTGAGAGAGGAAGTCAACTTGTTCCCGCTAAAATAAGCAGAGACATTGCCCTTGAAATAGAAGATTTTGATATTCCCTGGGAAGATCTTGTTCTGAAGGAGAGGATTGGGGCAGGTAATCCCTGCCTGCTATCTTTTGTATCCTCATTTTTAGTCTCGTGCTATGATTGTCTCAGTACATGTTAGTGATATTGGGATGCTAGAGTATCATAGCATCCTCTTCTCATGTACCTAACACTGTTTGTTGTATTTCAGGGTCTTTTGGTACCGTTCACCGTGCTGATTGGAATGGTTCTGTAAGATATCTCCTTTTAGTTCTGCATTCTTGATACTCGTCTTTGTTATATCAGTTAACTCATTTAGCACTTAGGAGAAGCATTTATTCAGTGTAATTTTTGTAAATTATTTGGGCGTTTATTTATTTCTATTTTGTTTTTGGCCTGATCCACTTCTCGAATAAATGTTGTTGGTTTATCTGTTAATCTCTCTCTTTTGTTTCTTTTTTTTGTTTTCCTTATTTGAGATATATCTTTCTGAATTACTGTGTCTCGTTTGGTTTTATTCCTTCATAATTGCATGATGATGGAAGTTTGCACTTACTTTAGGATGTTGCTGTAAAGATACTCATGGAACAAGAGTTCCATCCAGAGCGATTCAAGGAATTTTTGCGGGAGGTAACTGTCATCTCCCTATCTCCTGAACTATGGATAAGCAACCTGGATGAAAGAGAGAAAAGGGTGTATGAAAAAGAGGATGGGTGAATGCCAGTTTTATTATCTATTTTCCCTAGACCAAATCCACTAATCTGACTTTCCTTTCGTTTTGTTTAGGTTGCAATTATGAAGCGGTTGCGACACCCAAATATTGTGCTTTTTATGGGTGCAGTTACTCAGCGACCAAACTTGTCCATAGTTACAGAATATTTATCAAGGTTTTATCTTGGCAAACCCTACAAATAATCGGACTTTTGATTTTTCAGTTTAGCTGACAGTGCCCATGTTGAATGTATTTCAGAGGTAGCTTATATAGACTTCTTCATAAACCTGGTGCTAGGGAGGTTTTGGATGAAAGGCGTCGGTTGTCTATGGCATATGATGTGGTATGAATACTTCCCTGCTCTGCCTCATTTTATTTTAAATCTGGGGCTCATCTCCTTATATCATCTTGTGCAGGCAAAGGGGATGAATTATTTACATAAACGCAATCCTCCCATCGTTCATAGAGATTTGAAATCTCCAAATCTTTTAGTGGACAAAAAATACACAGTGAAGGTGAGAATAATTACCTCTACGGCACATGTTAAAATTGCAATCCATCTTTTTTCTATTGATACAGTTCTTGACTTGCGCTGTCAGAGTGTGGTTTAAAGGAGAGAAAAATGGAGAGGATGTCTTAGTGTCAAAAACTTGTATATACTTATGCATAATTATTGAAGAACCAAAAGCAAGTTTGGAGGGGTAAAGCTTATGTCAGATTTCTCAGATAATGGAGAACTAACGGCGTGTAATGTTGTGGGGAGGATTAAATTGCAACAGACGGCATATATCTTGAAGATTGTACATTATACTTCTGGTTTTGTAGGCACGTGCGATTCAGAGGTTTCTTTTGTCATCCGAATGGACATTGACCATCTGGAATCGTGGTAATTCAATGTCCACGTGGCAAGGATGCTGGTATTTGTTTATCTAGCGCCATGTTAATGTGCTGGACATCTATCATAATTTATTTATTTTATGTTCTGGATGCAGCATATTTCCAGATATTAGAACTCTATGAGGGAGAAGGTTTTTAGTATATTTTAGTTTTACTATTGAGATTAGTGTGAGATACAGGAAACTTCTAGTCCTAGAAATTAATTTGCGTCAACAAACAAATTATTGTGTACTGGAGCGAAACGTGGCACAATAGAGCAGAATGGATGTATTCTGTATTGGAATGAAATATTATCAAATGGAGCAGAATGGATATAGAGGATTCATACTGCTGACCCCCACTACTTTGGGATGAGGGATAATAGTAGTAGTTGTTGTGTCGTATTTACGCATTTTCCTTTTCCTTATAAAAAAAAGTAGTAGTTGTTGTGTTGTTTTTTGGTTCATTATTCATTATGTTTCATATTTGTGTCATTTCCCTCTTATCCAAAATCTCTTATTAAACCAGTTTATTTAGTTCACTAATGACTTGTATTAGATATCTCTCCTCTTACATTAGAAGCATGTATCTGGGCTGTTCCTTGTAACACAACTTGAACGAAATCTAATATCTTGATTATCTTATTTCTTTACAACATGCATGTAGGGAAATTACTTGTGATCTGATTGATGAGAACTGTTTTGCTGTTGTCAAGCAACAAACTAAGAAAGGGATGCATTTGATACATGTCATTGCTTAATGTCAGTAATCTTTTAGGAGGGTCTGTTTTTCATAACTTTTTAGCTTAGCAGCACACATAATGTAGTGTGGCCTTAGTTGTTTGTGTCTATAATGCTTATGCTGACAATACAACATAAGTTCTGCATTCAATCTGACTCTACTGCATTCTGGAACAAGTCTTAATGAAAGTTGTTTATGATAGATAATTGAGTTCTGTTATGGTGTTTATTTATGCATATTTTGTACTCTTATATCATTAAAGCCTTCTCTTTATACAAAGATGTTGAATGTCCTTGACCTGTCTGATGTCTTCGTCAGGTCTGTGATTTTGGTCTTTCTCGTTTAAAAGCGAATACATTTCTCTCGTCAAAGTCTGCTGCTGGGACTGTAAGTGCTTTGATTCAACATATGATTTATTTAACTTTCACTCGCCTTTGTCACTTCACGTCATCTATGAATTTTTTTTATCTGGTTCTTCTTGTGAATAGCCGGAATGGATGGCACCTGAAGTTCTTCGTGATGAACCATCAAATGAGAAATCTGATGTATACAGCTTTGGTGTTATTTTGTGGGAGCTGGCAACGTTGCAACAACCTTGGAGTAATTTGAACCCAGCACAGGTTTGCATTTCTTATCTCTATGCTCTATTGTCCCGGGGTGGGGGGAGGATTTTAAGGTAGACATTCTGATGTTTGTGTTAGCAATCCAGAGGAATAACCGTGTATAGGTGAAATGACCTAAAGCTATCTATTGGAATGTGCCAATGAATTGTTGTGGGAAGGCTTTTACCAGTGACATTAGTTACATAAGAAGTCATTTTATTCCTCGTGTCTAAAATGGCTCTTCCACGGAATACTGAACACTGTTCACTGGAAAAGCAAATGCAGGAACTTTAGTGTAAAGACTGGATACTGGGCTATGTCTGGAGCCATTCAATTTTGTGTCAGGAGTTGACTGAAGTCATTTTTGTTTCTGTTTGTCTGGTATGACTCATACCAGGGGATGGAGAATAATCTAATTTGCTTCAGCAATTGTCTGAAGAGTCATTTATTCAATTTATTTACCTCTCTTCTCCATTTGGTTTAGGGAGAGAGCTAGTCATTCATTGGGCATTGAATGGAGATGTTATAAGGATTCTTCATGCTTTGATTAGTATTCTCATATCAGCTTCTTTATAGCTACCTGCTGTCAAAGATCTTTCTCTGACGAAGATGCAGTCAATTAAGAAATGTGGATAAAACGATATCAATCGCATGGAAGATATTTCTATAAGTTATCTCTTATGATTTCTGAATTTCTGATATTTCTCTTTGATTAAAAATCAGGAAGGGCACTCAATCTTGTGTCTTGGTATCTAGGTGGCAACAACTTTATGATACCTCTGATTGAAAACATTGATTTAATTTTAGAAAGACAACTTGGATATGCTGATTATTTGCAACACTATTTGGCACTTGCATTGCATCTTGGCTATATTTTAAAATGGAACATATGCATTGCTATCTTTATTGGTACGTTCATTGTTAAGAGATGAGATAAGAGGGGGTGTTATATCGATTCTTGTGAATTTTGTATTGGTTAAATGCATCTAAACCTGTAGGTTGTCGCAGCAGTTATATCGATTCTTGTGAATTCTGTATTGGTTAAATGCATCTAAACCTGTAGGTTGTAGCAGCTGTGGGCTTTAAGGGGAAAAGACTCGACATTCCACGTGACTTGACTCCTCAAGTGGCAAGCATTATTGAGGCCTGCTGGGCCAAGTATGTTGCTATGTTCTTCCATAGTTCAGTCACTTGGCTTTTGGTTTGCTTTGATGTGCTCTTGAAGTAACTTTTGGTAATGTTGCAGAGAACCATGGAAACGTCCCTCCTTTGCTGCAATCATGGATATGCTGAGACCACTAATTAAACCTCCTGTAACACCTCCTCAACCAGGCCGTACAGACACGCAGTTGCTCGCGTGAATGCGTGTAATAGATGTATGATTTCTGCACATATTTGGCATTCTTTGTTAAGCATCTTCTGGGAGGAACAAATCTTTGTTTACTTCAGGTTCGTGTATCCTGAAGTCTCTCTCTTCATTCTGCTAAAATTTTACATTTGTCTTGATGTGCACATACTGCTCCAACTTAAGTCAGCACAACACTGCAATTAGAAGTTGGAAGTGTTGGTGATTGTTTCGACTTTCTGACTTCAACTTGGGAGATGTGAAGAGGGTTCACCTCGTAGCTTTCTATGCTGTTTCTTTTGATAGTATGTGAGCTTGTAACAACCTTTAATGTGTGTTTTTGCAGGCTTTTGTTCCGTACATATTAGTTCAGAATGCCCGTCTAGAGCCGTTTTTTTCTTCACAAATTCAAGCTGCCATTTCTCCCAGAAGACCATTTGCAATTGACTTGTACGTTTCCTCATGGAAATAATGTTTAGCCATATGATTTTGTTAATGCCAGCAAATAACAGTTCTTTAATTTGCTATCAAGAAATGATTTTGTATGTATAAGAATTTATAATGGGAAGTTGTCTTATAGGAATGCGTTTGTATCACGTCTTTGAGAGTATGTGCGTTCAGATGCATGTAGCTTCTTTCTCATATGTTGCCTCCTCCTGGTTTCATTAGATATCTTACAACTAAAATCCCACTCTTTTCCGATCCAGTTCCCTCCGCCAACACTAAACCCCAGTTAGATTCGGCATGCTACACTTTTTAGTTATCGGGAGAACACAAGTACTCAAAGAACATAGACAAACTTATGTTCTGTTATCTCTAGATCCCTTGTTGCTTAATAATGTGGATTACTGATTGTTAACTCAAATCTAGTTAATTTACAATGTGGTCCTGCTCTCTCTTTTGAAAAGACTATCAAATAGTCCCACATAAGGTTCACATAACACATATGTTATGTAGGAGGGGTCTGATCTTTTTGACATGGTGAATCGAATCACGTGTATCTAAGTTTCATGGATGACGATTTCCCACAAAATAGTTCCACAGATCTTCCCATTATTCAAGTCGATAGTGAAAGATAGCCCTATCATGAACCGTGAGGGACTGAGGATCCAGAAGATGGTACTTCTCAACCGTCCTTATCCTAGATATATTATTTAAAACAGAAGGAGGGTTTTCTGCATGTATTAGTTTATAAAATTACACTGCCGTATGTACGAGTTCGAGTCCCCTCTAGGTACGAAGTCACCTTTGTTACGAAGCATTTTATCCCAATGTGGGGACTTTCCGGCAGACTCCAATTTTATCACCAAGACTACAGTGATTAACTCAATTCTCTCTCAATCAACTTAACCCTTTTTTGATACTGAATGTGCTCGTTTTTTTAGCATTTTTCCGCAACAAAAAAAACGTGTGAAGTTTAGAGGGTGATTTGTACGCAGTCTTACTCCTACCTTATGAAGGTAGAGAAGTTATTTTCGATAGACCATCGATATAAGTGAAGCATATCAAAAGCAAAGTATCAAAACAAACCGTAGTAAAGAAACACATGCTAAAAAAGAGAGGAGAATCGTATGAACAACAAATAATATGGTAACAAAAATAAAAGGAAACATATAATGATAAAATTGTAGAATACGAAATTAGGAGAATAATAATTACAATACCAAGGAAACTAAACAATGTTGGACTACCTACTAATGTTCTACCCTAATCATCAATCCCAATATCCTCTTATTTAGTAATCATATCCATGGTAAGCTATATGTTTGTCATATCGTGTCTAATCACCTTTCCCCGATGACCATTTTTCCCCCACAAGTATCACAAAATGTTTGCAAGAACATAAAATTTAATTTCACTGTTACTCTACATGTTGAACCCCATCAATATCACAATACAGGACAGGGGATACTTCTCAAATGGTTTGCCAGGATAACCAATCAATTATTACGACACAAAATCTTAATCAGATTGCTCCTGATGAATATCCTACACATTTAGGAATATACAAATAAGCGAAGGGAAATCAAATAATTGAGCAGGATCTTTTTCTTGATGACCGAGAAATCGTTCTGGGCCCAACCCTTAGAACCAACCGCAATCTCCACTTACATATCA